>JAOTQE010083367.1:0-15474 GCA_025631205.1 Nesometra sesokonis
GAGATTTCCATGCAGTTTGATTTTCACGACGGTCTTCCTGTAGCTTCCGTACAGTAAACAATCCAAATGACAAAATAGCGATTATTTTTTTTTTATTGAAAATTTATTTATTAAAAAAAAAGGATGAGGCCTAAAAAGAGCATAAGGGCGGGGACGAGAAACTACTTATTTTTTTTACTTGGCCTAATCTATCTAAAAATATTTGGAGGCAATCATCAATCATCATTTTATAATGTATATAGGAGCCTGGTTATTATTAACTACTAATTTACTCAATTCATTCATTTGTGGCAGAGCCAAGCATAGGAAGCATAAGTCGTGAAGCTCTTGATCTACAATAGGCAGGAATTTGAAAAATGCTAAATTAAAAAAAATTTTATTTGATTTAAAAAACATACGATTTCAACATTCAACTTGAGAGAGGCATAAATAACTTATTTTTATATTTTATTTAATTTAAATTTATTGCTTACAAATAATCATTTAATGATGTAATGTACCCAAAATGAAAAAAAAAATTGAGCACTTACTCACAAATTTCGAACAGGGAAAAAAGACGAGATTTAAGCTAAAATATATCAGCCTACTGTATCTTAATGAATTTACAAATTGCAATCTTGGCCGCAAACCCTAATACAGGTACTGAATTCTAACATGTAAAATTCCAGACGCTTCAACCGCTGAGGTATAAAATTCGGGAGGTTTTTCAAAGTGCTCCCTCTATCTTAAAATATTGCGCATTCTACTGCATTTTATGACAGAAAGGCCAAAAAAACATTTAGAACAATGCACGCAATTTTTTTAATTTTTAAACCACTGTACAGTATTTATTGATTAAATGCTATTCCAAGCCAAATTATTGTACTAGAACATGATAAACTTTTAACAGAAAATCGGGAAATTGCTTAAAAAAACCTGTCCAAATTTTGGGAGGGTTGGAACCTCTGTATTTCGGACTGTAACATCCCTGGGTTATTAGAAAATTGCCACCTGAAAATAAAATCCATGGCTTTGTCCAGACTAGTGCGTCATCTTGGCCACTACTCCCATACCAAACCTTGAAACATCTTCAAATTTAGAATATTCACTCCTTACATCCTGACCGACAGGGTTTAAAATAGACACCCACTGTAAAATGGCTTGGCCGCCATCTTCGATATTTCGAAAAAAAAACCACCTTTTCGGCTGCTACTTCCATACCAAAAGTGGAAACATCCTCAAATTTGTAATTTACACTCCTTACCTCCCAAATGGGCATGCAATGCTGTTGAGCTCTAGTTTTTTAAAAATCAATATTTATGTAAGAATGGTGTGGGGTACAATTTAACTAACTGTATTGTTTATTATTATTTAAGAATTTATAGGTATACAAAATATAATAATGGCTACAACTTTGTTAAATATGTTGTAAGTCCTCAATGAATGATCAGGCACTGAAAAGGTCATGCACTAAAAATATGGTAAATAAATAATAAATTAATATGTCCATGTATTTAAATTTATAAATCCTTGACATAAAATCATAGCTTATATATTAATATTTCAGAATGATGATCATCATTACAATTTTTATCTCATAAACCTATCTGTCTAAACTCATCATCATCCAACCATCACATGCTATATCTGCAATGACCATCACGACGATGATCATTAGTGTAGAAATCAATGCCCTCATTATCACATTCCAGATAAGAAGAATAAACACATGAAGGTTCCGCAAAACACAGAAGATAAGCTACTACAGTTATAATTGTAATAAATATTGAATAAATTAATAATTGTAATATATAATAAATGTAATAAATATAACATTATTACATCAACATCATTATAATTACTGCGATATACAGTATATAATACATTGTTGTCAATGAAGTTTATTAATTAAATTGATGAATTTAATAATTTAATACAATATATATTTAAAATAATAAATATATAAAATGAATAATTATGCGCCTTATATGTGAGATTCAAAACCATGAAAATAGGACCTCAACAGAAAAAAGTGCGCACAAAATTGACGGTCTGAAGGGTGGTAGACTTTTTGGATAACTGATTTAGCGTGTAAAGATTTCTCAAAAATTCATGAATGGTACTGGGCCTGGACAATAGCGTTCCAGCTCCAGAAGACATTCGTGGGAGTACCAATGAGGAAAGGTTATCGAATGGTGGCAACGGAGTAAATAGTGAGGTTTCGCAGATTTACGAAATACGAATACGAAAACGGATACGTCATAAATTCTTGTAACATTTGAATAGAACACCTTAAATATCTGTCACAGTTGGTCAGTATTTTACGACGATCGTCAACAATTGATAGGTAGTAAATTTGATGCATTTTTGAACACATTTAAAAATTTTCAAAAATTGGAGTGTGACATATCCGTTTTCGTTTTCGTATTTCGTAAGTTTGCGAAACCTCACTATTAAATGTAATATAAATATTAAGTAGTGATACTGTAGAATGGTGCTTAATGTGCTTGCCTACTAATCCCAAGGTCCTGGGTTCAATCTTGACCAAGCGTTAGGATTATGCTCACGACAAACAACACCACTGCCTAAATCTCGTAATGAGTCGTAGTTTATAACAATGATGTAGTATATCCGAAAATGTCCACTAACCAACTTTATGTAATAAAGTACAATACATACTCAGATACATGCCATCATAGGATTCAATATTTTTATATAAATTATGTCATCATCATTCCTGATAATGACATCATCATTTATGTCAAAATATTGAATATTGACATGTATCTCATTGCTTGGAGTATGTATTATACTTTCTTACTTGAAGTATATCCATCCTATAATTGGCGAGTTACCTGCTTCTGGGCGTAAATGAAATAAAAAAAAATTAGTGGATATGACGAAGACTATAGAATTTTCTTATCAACATATACTAATTTAAAATACTGTAAAAAAAGAGAGAATTGGTGACCTTGTTTACGCCGACTTAGATGGCACAGTTTCTCGATAACTGAACTATAGTAAATAATCTGTACAAGGCAACTATGTTCGTAGTTTATTTGTATATTACATGTAAGTAGGTTAACTCATTTTTAACAGTCTCGACTTACTGTAGATCCATTTATTTTCGCGGCCCTAAATTTTTGCGATTTTACGATTTTTAACATTTCACGACTTTTATTTTTGCGATGGGATGTTTTCAAATTTTTACCTGTTATTACCTTGGACATAAATCAGTTATTTGCTCTGAAACTATTTTTCAGTTGAGAACCATAATGTTAGTTTTAAAACTAGAGTGCTTGTTCGTGATAAACAATGCTTAATAGGCCCCAATTCACCTACCTCAAATATCGCGAGGTATCAGTATCAGGCTTTCATAGCGACGGATCGCGAGTCGACTCTAGTTCATAGGCCTAGAGACTAAGCCGTTTTCAGGTGACAATTTCCACGATTTTATTCACCCATTGCCACGTAGATTTACTACCCTCTATTAGGCTATAATTGTTTATTGACCAATGATGGGAAATGCCGTTTAAAAAAAATTGATTTCGGTATGATTATCGTCGGTAATTTATCTTGCAAATTATTTTTTCAATGAAAATGTTCACTGTGAGAAGCATTCAACTTCGAAGTGTATAGCTCTACCTAGGCTACGTTACAATAAAATGTTTCGATTTTTGCCTTCAAACTACGATTTTTTAACCAACGAATAGGGTGATTTTGAAACCCTAATTATTACGATAGTTACATTTACAACATACCAATCTTGGAATAGTTCCAAAATTATTTTCACAAAATAAAATTATTTTCGACCTACACATGGTAAATTCCTATATTTGTCTTTGAGATTTTCGCGGCCTTTAATTTTCACGATCGTCAGGTCATCGCGAAAATTAAGGGCACATGAACATAAAGCGATCTACAGTATTCTGGCACTCGCTACACTTGGTTTAATGTTTAATTGAAATGAAATAAACTAACAAAGATAGTGAACATCTGGTAGAAATAGAGTCTAGGTATTTCTGTGTTTAAGGAAAGCTATGCAATTAGTAAGGTTAATTCGTTGCATTGGTTTCTTTCATGGTAGCTAAAACATACTCATTTTGTGGCTTGTCATCAAAAAATATGTCAGTCCAAGGGTTTTTGTTAATAGCCGGTAACCGGTAAAAATTGCCGTCTGTCGGCGGATTTAATCCGCCTGTGAATATGGATGGAAAGTGGTGGACTCTGTAAATTGTTTTCAAGTTACCTGCGGTAAAATACTTGTTGCCTTCTTCAGTGAAAATTAACAAAACCCTTGCAGCCACATGTATTTGTTTATTGGTATTTGTATTTATTGATTACATTGTAGGTTATTTTTTTTTAAAGAACACAGATCAATGATTATTGTAAAACTTTTGTTTAAAATATTAACATTGATTCTCTTGCGCTTCCTGCCTGCTAAAAACAAATCGATTTATTTAGGTGGGGAATGACTACTATAGTAACTCTATTTGGCTCAATGTGAACTTGATATTATTTCTACCTAGATGTGGTAAGAAGTTTATATATTCTCATGCAGACTTATAAATCATGTCTAGTAACATATTTTATACAACAATCTTATATTTTATCCAAACTTAATAAAACCCACCACATTGTATGAGATGAACAATTCTCAGTTGATTTAATACCCATAGTGGCAGATTTTTGTAACATCACAGGCCATAGATAGTTGCCTATATTAGATATAATTTGCTACAATAATATTTCGAATGTATAATATAAATACCTAAATAACTTAAATATAACATAGTTATTTTAATTATAATGTCGGAATGGCTTCAAATATGTTAAAAAAAAACACTATATTTCCACTATGAAACTCCATAAAATCAATGGTCTCGTAACATACTTAAATGTATTACTTAAAATAAATATCAATTTATTATTTGCTTATCACTCACCAAATTATTAAGTTCTACCAAGGAAAGCAAATGCAATACAGTACCTATTTATTATTATCAATATAATAGATGTAATAAATGAATATGATATGATATCATATAATGTTACTGTAGGTTTCTAGTAGCTATAATATGTATGTTAATATGCATCCGCTAACGGTTACCAGCGTCAAGATACCGAAAAAACATATCGTTCTCACATGCGACTCTCCTGATCGTGATAATTCAAAATCCTAACTGGAAGTCTGGGTAAATTACCGGAAGAGCTTGTGACGATGCGATATTCTAGAATTCTTGTGGTTATGTTGTTTTGTTTCGATTGTTTTTGATCTGCTAGCAAAGACAAATATACAAAAGCACCAGGCAAGATCGATTGAGTATGATATGAAAATACTGTAAATAAAACTAGAATCAAGCAACATCCAAAAACTGCATTGTGCGACTCCTAACCTCTGACCCATTAAGAAATACTCGAATCTGCTTGGTGAGTAACATGATCCCTGTCATTCTCTGGTCGTGATACCGATTGGTATCGTGATACAGCATCAAGATCCAGTAAGTCACTTATGAAATCGTAATCGGTTCACATGCAATTATTTAACGGTTAAATTAACCGATCGGGCCCGATATTGATACTAGGCCTCTCATGTGAACCTGACTTTTAAGATTTTTTTTCATATTTAATTTCAAGTACAAGTAATAAACGTCATGTGTTCCACAAAAAAAAACACAAAACAATGATATTTTTGTAATGATGTGGGTTTAAACCCACCATCCAAATTTTGAGTCATTTTCCAAAAAAACAAGGCACTCAGGTATAAATCCGGCCACTAATTTCAAGATATGACTGCAGTAATGAATCAATTTTTTAACAAAATACATCCATTTTTCAAGGCCTACTTCACATTAAAAAGAAATATTGCAAATAAGATGTTTTTAGGATCCTGTATATATGCCCACCCTCTCCCCCTCCCATAACTCAAGGCAATTTCATGTTCAGGGGTGGGCTTAGTAAGTATAATGTACTGCCCACATAAATATAATTATTGTTATAATAGTGAAATCGTGGACTAAATTTGCAAAATTTCTCTATTATAATAAAATAATAATAATAAATAATCATATAATCATCATATTTCTATAAGGTGTAATGAATTAATATTCATCTTAATCTTATTTAATAAAATATGTAAAAAAATTACCTTATATTATGTTGATGTATTCTCTATGATATTTAAAAATCCTTGAAATCATATGAACAGTCACAAAACAGAAGCACAGAAATGTCGATGATGAAGAGATGATTATTTCAAACTGTAAATCAAGACGAAAAAAATCGTGGATTTAAATTAAAAAAAGATAAATTAAAATGCTAGAATTGTCCAGTTATCTGCTACAGTCTTCATCAAGTGAATTTTTTACTAGAGTATTGTCGCAAGCGTATAATTTCTAGACAGCGAGATGATGGAAAACTGTATGCACACAACAAATACACAACCCAACTAATATATTTAATTGCTAGATTATGAGTGAATCGGTAGAATCCATTTTCAGAATGGGGGTGGCATTTGTCAGATTATGCTAATTAAAAAATGTTCACATAGTGGTATAGTCCTGGTATTAACATGTCTGTATGTAAATTTAACAGCATTCACATACACAAGAAAGACAAAATGTTTAATGTCTGTGCCGCATTGCACATTTGACATTATTTCAAAGTATTACTGGGTAATTAACTAGAATATATTGACAGGTTGGCATTTTTGGCTGCTTAGATGGTAATTATTATATGCAATCACATGCAACTATTGCAATGGGATTATTTATAAAACATGCTCCCATCTAGAGCTTGTGTCCATTGCAACTACAGATGCCACTTTTGCCATTTTTAACATACCCTATTCTTGTAGACCAATCCCTCTCTGTTACTAGAACAAATTATAAATATAATCATCATTAATAAATACTAATTTCAGTTATTTTTTATTTATGTTTTAATGTTATAGTTTAGGCCAAATAAAAAAAATTACTTGTTAAGCGTCAACCCATGAATAAATTTTAGAGGAGGAAGGGTGGCTTTATTTTTTATTTTTTCAGTGCATTTTTACATGGTTATCACCATAGATTACACCTTTAACCATTGTATTAATGACATTATTTCAACAATAACCTTTTTATGATTTCCAAACAAAATAACTTTCATAAATACCTCATAGTGCAAATTTAAATATGAATTTCATCAACAAACAAGGTAACCAGGAACAAAAAAATAATATATTTACTCAAGTTATCTTTAAAAAAAACAGAGGCAGCTAGCAATTCAGGGGTGGGCAGTGATGCTTAACAGGTCATTTTTTTTATTTGGCCTTATGCTCAAAACTAACCAACTTTCTATTAAAATTTCTTTGTTAACTCTCTAAAAACCGACCTTTTAGACAACTGAATATCCCTCTAAATCAGATCATTTTTTTTTAGTCTCAATATCATGATAGCAATGTAAATATAGATAAACTATACCAAAAACTGAACAAAATGTATTATCAGATTATTATCGAGTATATGATAATTATATGTTTATATAAGCATATTTTTTATAAGCATATTTTTTATAAGAATATTTTTATAAGCATATTTTGGGAAGAGGATGGAGCATGTTTTAGTAAGTTTCTGCCGGCCATGCTTAGATGATGATGATGACGATGATGATGATGATGATGATGATGATTTTGATGATGATAATAATAATAATTTAAAATTTATATAGACCAAATTCAATAACATAAGTTATAATCAAATGAGCTTAAATGACTGATGGTTACAATTTGTCCTTAAAGAGGTATTTTTTAACTTGGGTTTGAAAATAGATACATTTGAAGAGTTTGAAAAGGAAGATGGCGAAAAATTTTAAAGAGTAGATGCAGCAAAGGAGAAGATCTGTTTCCAATGGTTTTAAAGTTTGTCTTAGGAACAGAAAGAAGATTTTGACTGAAAGAGCCGAGGGTATGAGATGGTGTGCACTTGGAAAGAAGGTGTAAAAGGTATAATGGTTGTTCTAGTAACAGTGCTTTAAAAGTTACCCCAGCTTTTATCGAAAAGTAAAAGTGGCAATCCGTTCCTGATGATGACATAATTTATGTCAAAATATTGAATCCTTGAACAATGGCGTGTATCTCATTGCTTGGAGTATGCGTTATACTTTCTTACTTGAAGTTGATTAGGGGTAATTCTGTGTCAAATCAACAAAAAATATATGTAATTAGGCACCGAAACTCAAATTTCGCCTAAATTTCACACTAAAATGCAGGGATGTAACTAGAAAAATCTAAGGGTGGGTCAGCAAAAATGTAAGGGTGGGTGTCATGATGACTAAAAACAGTATTTCTATCTTTTTCAGAGGCTTAGGGTGGGTGGCAGGTCAAAATTAGGCTGGGTGGAAGGTCTTAAAATAAGCTTTACGGTGGGTGGAACATTTTTATGGTGGGCGGCCCCGCCCACCTCCGCCCTGCATAATTACATCCATGAAAATGCTTCTAACTCAAAAACTACTAGAGCACCCATCTTCAAAATTTCAGGGTATCTTCTTTATATCATAATACAGATCTCACAGAAGTTTGAAGAAAAACATAAGTGATAATTTTTTTATTCAACTTTGAACTTTATATTTTAGAATTCCTGTTAAAAATCCATGTTACATAGCAAAAAGTTATATGTAATTTTGTAGGGCTATTTTTTAGCTTTAAAATGAGACCAGACTCATCTTCATGGGTTTTATACTTAATATGGTTAGCCAAATGCACGAGGTATGGCTAATTAGCAAAAAGTTCATCAAACACATCTCACTAATTAGTGGGCCGAAACCAAAAATTTTTCAGTTCTGGTCGTTTCATATGGTGGCAAACCAAGTTCCAAAATTTGAAAAAAATCCAAGAGATTGACAAAAATTCTTGGTTGATTTGATATGGAATTATCCTTAGTGGACTTTTCGGATAAAAGTGGCCCTAGAAATAGAATTCCATCACACCATACTGCAGCTTTAGATACAGGTAGACTATGGTCAATTGTTAGAATCTTTGGGCCATAATAGGTTTGTCAACCATTCCATGTATAATCTAAAAAAAAAATACTTAGATCACTTTAAAGATGTACTGTCACTTAAAAATGACCAAAACTCAATGACATTAATTTTGACATTAACTTGCTCATAATAAAGTAACATCAAATTTAAGAACTTGAGAATAGAAATTAGTATATTTAAAAATTGTTTAATAAGATTTTTACAATGAAAAATGATAAAAATTTAAGAGGCTTCCAACCTTTTTGAGGTTTTTGGCTGATTTTTAGCATATAATATTGCAATATTGGGGGTAAATAATTTTAAAATATCCTAATTTCTAGTTTCATGGTCACAACTTATATATTTCTTCAAAAGTAACAAGTTATTTTGAAAATCCATCTTTTGTCATTTTTCAAGTGACAATACATCTTTAAGTTTTTCATAGAGATTTTAATTTTAATTCATGACACTAGGCCTAAAAAAAATGTCCGAGCCTCACCGACCCAAAAACTGAAAAATTAGAGTTGGGACTTTTCATTTTCAAATTTCCCAAGAAAATACAGCAATATATGTCTACTAAAAAGCTTTCTCAACCGACCGATCCAAATTGTAACAAACGCAGGAATAGCCCTGTCTTTATTTGTGTCTAATAAATATATACATCTATGTTAAGTCATGTGATACCTAGGTAATATTCTTACGATGTAAATCTTCGTGCTTCCGCTGTACGTGTTTATACAAGCATATCTTAGGTCATTAAGAGTTCATCACTAAAATCATTAAGTAGAGTTTTTGATTGGCAACACTATGTTTAACTGTGTGTTAATGTATACATATCATAGATCTATTAATTGACTACTAGATGGGGAAACGTCCATACAATGCATAGCCAAAAATTGCATTTCCATGGAAGGGCCTACTCAGAATAATGTGTGTCCGGAATCTAACCAATCAAATCACACCCCATTGCTACATAGGGAACAGCACCTCCAATCACAGGCCATATTCATTGTTTTTGCCCCTGTTAACCCATCTGCCTCTGTATTTATGATGCTGCCAATTTTTTCCCCAAGGTCACTAAAAATCATAGATTTATTATTACGGCTAGATGGTGAATTCACAGAATAGATAGCCCAAAGTTCAATCCACGTAAGTGCCTACTATTTCGGAATCCAGCCAATCAAATCGTGTTACATTCTGCTGTTGCTACGTCGAAATTGCGCACGTGCAATCTTTTTTATAAGTTCCAAATTTATCAATAAATGCAAGTAAATTTAATCCAAATCTATAGACACTGACAACATAAAATATGTGTGACAGATGTAAATATTTTTTATAACAAAAAAATGTTAAAAATATAATAATTGTAAAACAGTTATGATTATATAACTTACATGTTTGTGACGGAGGCTGAGAAATCAAAATAGTAGGCGCCTACATGGACTGTCATTTTTACAGTGTTAAGATCACCATCTAGCCATAATAATATATCTATGCTAAAAATAAACTCTTTATTTTACAAATGTGGCAGAGCCAAACCAAATGAGACACAAGTCGCAAATGCTAGTTTTCCACAATAGGCAGAAATTTATTTTCAAATTTTATTTTATTAAAAAAATGTACAGTTCATGCATTCAACTTTCATACGACCTTAACAATTTTCAGATTTATGATCAAAAAGTGTTTTAAAAATGCAATTTAAAATAACCTTGCTTAGTCAATGTATACTGATAAACAATTTTCCAATGCAGTTTTCTCAAAACATACATTTTAAATGTTGGAAATTTGATTGTTTATAAACTCGCAAGGAAACACCATATGAAGCTGTTTTTTTGCATGTTAAAGATAATAATGTGTACTTTTATAATCCACAAAAAACTTAATTTTCAATTTTCCGACTTATGTCTCATTTATTTAGCTTAGCTCAAATTTTTGTTGTCAAAGAAGTCGCAGTTTTCACTCTAAGCCATGTCTGAAAAGCCATGTTTATTTTACTAAATTTTACCAGTGGAAATATTTTAATTGGGAGAACACTACACACATTCACCTTACTACTTTAGGCCTTGGTATCATTTGTTGAAAAATAAATGTTTTTGCTTTGATGTTGATTGTAACAAATGCCATTGCTAAACTTTGCCATTCCTCTGAAAGAAATCAGGAGAAAATATGTAGTGGTAAAGCAAAACTAGTGAAAGAAAGAGAGAGAGAGTCTGGCCAACTTATTTCAAAGTCAAGAGCTATTTGTTTATAGGCAATGTTGCCAGTGGTGGCACCAGAATTTCTCTGCCAGCACGGCAAGGCCACTGACAGGGACAGCAACAGCCATGCCTTATACAAGAATATTTGCCTGTAGACAAAGGCAAATTCTCCCCCGACAAAACTTAACATTTCTAGCAGATTTCACAAAGAGGACCAAGTTACAATGTGGGTAGATTGACTGGCCACTCATGATTAAATATAATAGATTATTTTTTTTGCATTTTAGTAAAAACACACCTAGTGAACCAGTGGCAGATCTGGGGTGGGCGTGAATAGGGTGGCTAGCCACCTCGTCATTCTCAGGGAAAAAAAAAATATGGAAAAAAATTACAGGATGCCGACATTCTTAAGACCTGAGACTTCCATAAAGTGCCCAAACAGTTCCATTAAAAAAAAATTCTTCATATTTTGGAAGGGGGGTCCCCCTCATATGCCCACCTTCTGCTCGGTGCTACGCACCTTGCCAGGCACCCCTTTATAGAAAGCAATTTCATCATAAAATGTAAAATAGAGTAAAATCATCACAGGTAATTGGTTATGTGATGAGGATTGCTGCGACCGTCTCTTGCCAATTTCCTGGATACGCTTCCGACTCCCTCAAGAGACTAGTTTAGTTAATAATAATACAGTAACAATAAGATTTAAAAAACTGTTTTTCAAACCTGCTGGACCCGACATTTTTGAAAATCAGGGTTAGCATTTTTTATTTGTTACTATTTAACAAATAGAAACCTATGCAGTCGTCTTCCATGGTTATGGTGTATGCAACTCTGTTATGCTGACGTCAAGATAGTTGTAGTCAGATAAATGTGACTTTCCAAATAGCTAATGGTTACAAATTTTAGCATACATGTAGTGTTGGAAATCTAGCTGTGTCTTAGTTCTTTTGCAAATATTAATAGACATTTCAGTCAAGTGACAAATTCCTTCCCTGTGGTAAAAATCTGGCCCATCTATAACAACTAAGAATACACATCTCTGTCCTCATATTTGTTTTTTATCTTCTGATAACTGCTTCGGCTTGTACATTGACAAGTAAAATACAATGAACAAAATGAAAGTTAAACAGAAACCACAGTACCCGCATGGATCTGGTTTTTAAAAATATTCATATTTCCTTATTTTTTGGCTAAATACTTAAATTTATCCACCCAAAAAATGTTTAAATACATAAAATCATCCATAAATATAGGAAGAAAGGCCAAGTTTAACAGTTGCTTACTAAAAAAAAAGATTCCCCTACTGACAAACAAAAAATTTTCAAAAATGCTGCATTTGTCAAGATTTTTTGATACCATAATATCTGAATATATAAACCTACATAGATCTAGGTTGTTCTTTTAATACATACAGTAATTTATAAATATTTATTTCAAGCTTTACCACGCAGATGGTTCCATTATAAACATTTACTACAAATTCAATCTATTAATAACATTTCTCAATTTTGAATTTTGAACTGCTGTGCTTTATGAAGTAAATTACCAGAACACATGTTGAATTGTTAGTTACTATTTCTTGATCATGCATTTTTATATAACACTTGTGGATATTCTATTTATTTTATTGGTTGTCTATAGGTCACGGGACATTGGGTCAAAATGTATTGCATGATAAAGTTACTAATGCACAATAACAAAATATTATTCAATGGCTTCGGTGGAGGAAGACAAAATTTGCAAGCCATGCGGTAAGCCTAGAACAAAACTTGCATGCACTATGCACCTGTCATGGTGTATTGCTGCGGCACAGTCCCAACACACCTGGCATGCTACTGGTAGGTGCGTGCATGTTCCCTAGTTTTATCATGTTTAGAGTCTAGCCTAGGACAAGGATATTAGGCTAGCTTAGGCTGTCTAGTATGTAAAATGGGGAATGTAAGTAACAGACCATAAACATAGTAACTACTTTTTTTGTACTATAGTATATAATAATTAATTTGGTGAAAGATGGGATGTTCAATCCATATTAGGTACTTTTTCGCCGAAATATGTTAACTTTAATGGATGACGTCATAATTTATTGATAAATGGGAGTTGTGTTAACTACTACAGTAATTTCTAGATTTAACGTGCTCGGCAGAACGTTAGTTAAGTTTTACGAAAGTCGAGCGCATGCGAATTTCGATCTGTTTACAAAAGAGCAGAGCTTATCATGGTGCTAAGGTTAAAGTTAACGTTAACGTTCGGCGGCGAAATCTATCTATTGCCTCTGCCTCAGAGAACAACATCTTCTGTGGAATTGTCTTGGTATCGCACAACGCAAACGTATTCAGTTTTCTGACACCCCCTTTCCAGTTACTGTATTTTTTACACCCCAATCCACTTTTGCAATACAACATATACCTGCCAACTCTCACGCATTAGAGCCTATTTTTGACATCTCACGCATAAGGTAATTGATCACCCGCATTAGCAGAATTCTCACACATAAACATTCATTTCAATAGTTTTTCGCACGCACAACACAATATTTAGCAAAATACGATAAAAACCGCCCTAAAATAGCGATAATTTGTGCAGAAACGACCCAAAAATGCTCAGATGTTTTTTTTTTTTTTTGGCTTGTCAGGTCGATAAGGGAGAGGATGTGGCCCAGGTAGTGGCGGCGGTTGTCTCACGCATTGGGGCCAAAAAAAGTTGGCAGGTATAACAACATTGCTATCAATCTACAGTACTTTCATCGCCCCTGGATTTTAGTTGTTTTCTTACATTTCATAATTATTTTTATTTCAATCTTTCTGACCACGATAATTCGCTTTTTTTTAATTTCTTGATTTATTTGAACTGTTGTTATTATGCAAAATAAATTATTGCAACATATGTTAGATATTATATATTATTACTGTAATCAAAATCGCTTTTTAATGATTTTATAGTAAATATAAATATTATTCATATCTTTTTAATGAATTTTGATGATGTTAATCAGTATCCCATTAAAATCTACTATTTTGCTTGTTTAAATGTTTTAGTAATCAATATCAAGCTCCAAAAATATCTCGCACAAATACAATTTAATGGCATCTTAATTGAATGTGTATACTGAATATTCAGGTTCAAATAAAAGATAAAGACTTGTAACATTTTTAACGCCTGAAGAATTTCAATGTTAAATTCCTACTGTTATCATGGAAAAGTGTTCTGTTTGTCTGAAGTGCTAAAAATCTGTCCCTTTTTATATACAATTTTTATAAATGCCTCATTTTATCGTTTCTGAATTGACTAAGCATCTCCTTAATTTTTAACATGAATTTATTGACATAATCGTCCGTTTTTCTCATCTTAATATCTATAAATAGAATGAGAAGGTAAACTGAATGGCTTTTAATATGTGAACATTCTGTCTGGGATAGATGTACCTGACCTAACAGTTCATTTGATGAATCTGTGTTGCTATTTAGTAAATGCCACGATATAATACATCCGACATCGGTAACTTTTGAAATAACTTCGTAGATTTATTGATTACAATACTTAGGATATAAAACAAACAATAAATTTAATCTACAAACATTACTTCTGGTATTTAAAATGATATTAGCTGAGTTCACACTGAACTATGGCTAGGCCATACATCTGGATCAATGGCTCCATCTTGCCATTATTCTTCATGTGAAACCACATGTAGTATGTATTATAAATATATAACTGGCTATTACCTTTTTTCTCCACTAAGAACTAGATCCACTTAATAAACAGGTAAAGCCAGTTGACAAGAGTCATTAATATAATGGATGGTCAAAATTGGCAAATCAACCAATGAGGTTGAAGATATACAGTACAGTACATTATATTTGGTCATAGTTGAATTAAAAATATTTCGAAATTTATTAAACAAACATACCGGCACCTATATTTAGGTGCCGGTCCCATAACCCAGCCTCCTATATTTAGGTGCCGGTCCCAAGCCCGGATAAATGGGGAGGGCTGTCAGGATAGGGCTAGCAACCCACTGACGTAAGAAAGCTTTTATGCTGAAAAAACGCATGGTGAACCAAGAAGAAATGGCCCTCAGTCCCCAGCAGCCTTTAAATAGGCAGAGGGTGCGAAGAATCCCTGGGTTTGGACAGACAAACACGTTGAAGACTGGAACGGTAAATGGATTACATAATTATGAAACTATTAGGATTGGAACTTTAAATGTGGCAACTATTAAAGATAAGGAAGAAGAGATAGTGGAAATGATGAAAATGAGAAAACTAAATATGCTGGCGCTAGCAGAAACCCGCCATAG
>JAOTQE010083378.1:0-15470 GCA_025631205.1 Nesometra sesokonis
TCTCATGGTAGGAAAATGAGTCTCATGGTAGGAAAATGAGTCTCATGGTAGGAAAATGAGTCTCATGGTAGGAAAATCCAAAATTGAGTTATTTTTAATGCCAAATAGAGCAAGCTGAAAGTCATTCAATAATTAGATCCTAAGATATGAGCATTTGAAGTTTTCATGTATGGAAACGCAGTTTTGAGAAAATGGCTCATAAAGCGAAAAATAAACAATTAAAAGACTAAAAATCTTGAGAAACCTGCATGAAGGACACTTTCTTGTATGAAAACTGGCCTAAACGTATATTATAATGAAATACAAGTACCGTAGTGTTCATAATTGATTAAAACTATATTTCTCAAAAATTAGACTTCAGACCTCTTTTGGTGATTATCTCAATTTGATTTCATCTACGATGCGACTCATTTTGTGGTGAGACCTCAAATATAACATAGGTTATCGTTTTGTTTAACCTTTATGTGGAATCATTATTTACTAATGTTCCTCTAAACAAGGTTATTAACATAGTACTTGATAGTGTATATTAATATCCACTAACCTTAAGAAAAATTCATTAAGAAAGTTGATTAAGGGTTGTTGTACTAAGACAGGATTTACATGTAATAACACCCTATATAAACAAACCGATGGTGTTGCTATGGGATCTCCTCTTGGCTGCGTATTAGCTAATATCTTGATGACTGAATGTTTTGTGGACCTTTCTGATAACCTCCTGTCTCAATGGACTTGTCAACTTTTATAAAGTTTACTTTTAATGATGATCTTATTCCAGGTTACAATTAAAGGAGAAACTACAGCTTTAGATGGTGAGGCAACCAATGATCTTATCGATTCAGTATCCAATGATATCACTACTTATGAGAATTGTTTTCAAACTAAGAAGAATCAGGCTGAAAATGCAGCAGAGAGGGCAGCAGTCGCAAAGACACAGGCTGACAATGCCAATGAAGTAAGTTGCAGATTAGATTTGTTTTATCAATTTTTAAACATTATTTTAAGATCTATTATTGTAACTGATGTAATAAATCGAAACATTGAATTCTCACCGTATCCTTGATGTATTTAGTGGATCTTCAGGTATTAAGAATCATCAAACTTTTCCAGACAAAAATTTCCTGTAGATATTTACATAAACAAATCAGGATAGAACACCATATGGTAAATGAAAACAGCAATCTGATCTGTCTTCTGCTGACAGAGTACATAATGTTCATTGTTTATTTCTGCAAATTAATAAACAAATATATTCTTTTCTTTAATTATTAGTTATACAATGATAATGTAGAGGACCTGAATACACTTGATGAAGTGGTTGAGAATGACTTATCTACAGCATCAATTAATGCCAACAGAATAGAGAATGTAAACAGTGATGCAGTCAATCTCAGACAAGATGTTACTAATACACAAAATCGGCAAGATTTATCAGGTAAATAAAGAATCAAATTATTTTACTGCAGTTATTGCAGTAATCTATTGCTATTATGTCTATTACAGTTATTGCAGTAATTTATTGCTATTATGTCTATTACAGTTATTGCAGTAATCTATTGCTATTATGTCTATTACAGTTATTGCAATAATCTATTGCTATTATGTCTATTACAGTTATTGCAGTAATCTATGGCTATTATGTCTATTACAGTTACTGTAGTAATCTATTGCTATTATGTCTATTACAGTTAATGCAGTAATCCGGTGCTTCTATATTTTATTTGGTGACTGCATTGACGCACAAGGTCTCATATCAAAATGTTGTTTTCAGTAGTTTTCTTTCAACTACTGAACTAATACTGTTGTATTTAAATTACTGCAGTAACTGCAGTAGGAAAATGTTGACTGATTTCTGATAGTAGTATAATATGCTTCATGTACAAAGCTGCAAGACTGCATCTTCCTAAAACAATTGGTGGCAAATGATACAATTAATCAAGGTCTCATTAATTAATCAAGGTCTCATTAATTAATCAAGGTCTCATTAATTAATCAAGGTCTCATTTCAACACCTTTTTTTCGTAATTCTTTTTCAGCTACAGAACTAATAGTATTCTAATTAAATTACTGCAGTAGGATAATTTTGGCATGTTCCCTAACAATAATAACCAGTTGAACGGACGGCATGTTATTTTTCAGCAAGAGATGAAAACTAATACTGATCTCGGTACCAAGTACATTTGGTATTATTGAGTGATCAATAATGCTTTATAAATTAAGAGGCATAATAAAATAAATTAGTGCTTCTGTTTTAGATGCCATTTCCGAGTGATGAAGGAAATCATGTCATAATTTTTTGTTCTTGCTTTTTTTAACAACTCAGTTTCCCGATATTTCACTTCTCTTTCTATTATTTATTCATCCTTTAAACTTGTTATCAATAATAATAATAATAACTAAAGATGAAAACTACCACAATTGTTTGCTTCTTCCTTTCTTCAGCAACACAAACTCCCAATTTTTCACTTCTTTTTCTATTATTCCTTCATTCAGACTTGTCATCCATATACTCTTTTTCTACCTCTTCTCCTCTTTCGTTATATTTTTCCAATTAATGCAAATTTCTCAAAACTATCTTTCCGTGTGTCCCAAAACTTTTATCAGCCTAATGCATCCTTCAAGAGTTTCCTGTGCACTCCTGCCCTTCTTAACATCTGCTATTTCTAACTTCATCATTTTACAAATTCATAGAGGTATACCTCCATGATGAAATTATCAAGATCTTCATCAGAAACCACATTTTGAAATACTCTTGTTACTTTTTACATTCTGATGAAATGTGTACAGTATAGTAAAAATGAATATATAGTGAAAATTGGTATATAGTGATGCTTGTTCTCTAAATTATGTTTTGTTTTGTCAGGAAAATTACTAGATAGAATATGGTAACAGGGGTGGAGCTAGCGGAGCTCGAAAGAGAGCCTGATGTCAATTTGGACAATCAAGTGTGAGATTTTAACAGTAAACTGATGGCAATAGGCGTGGGTCTTGGGCCACTCTAGTGCGAGAGAAGATCTTTCTCTTTTTTCTCTGGTGCAGTTTTAAAGGTCCAAAGTGTGCAAAAACTGTTATTTTGCTGAGTCAAATGAAGGGCCCGAGGTCTGGTGCCCCCCTTGGATCCGTGCCTGTGGTATATAAGTTATTATTGGTGTGGTTTTACTTAATACTTCATGTATCACATTTTCTCCTACAGCCATGTTGGAGCAATATATGCAGCAACGAAAAATAATGAATGACCTAGAACATGACATGTATACATGGAACTTGGATCTGGATGCTATACTTGCCAACATAGAGGGAGCTATGGTAGATGGTGAAGTTCAGTGTACAAATTAGACATCAAGAGGCAATTCTGACATAATATGTTGTCTTTATGGTACAATAATTAGACATCAAGAATATACTAAGAGACAATTCTGACATTATTGTTGTTTTTCTGTCACAATAATTAGACATCATAGAACAATTGTGAATTGTGAATAACATTGCTCTCTTTATATCACAATATTGTAATTAGACATCAAAAAGAATTCTGAATTGAGGACAACATTGCTGTCTTTATGTCACAATTAATTAGACATTGAAAAAGATACTAAGGAATTATGAATTAAATACAACATTGTTTTCTTTATATTACAATAATTAGACATTGAAGAAGGTACTAAGGAATTATGAATTGAAGACAACAGGGCTATATTTATATCGCATCAATTGTTAATATTTTTATTTACAATATTGAGCATGCTGACAGAATGTTATGTAGTTGAGATTTATAATAATGCAGAATGCTTGGTTTATGCACGCGTTAATTTACAACATTACATAAAACATTACATCTACACACAGGCAATTAAAGTATGAACGAATGTATACACTTAGCAGTGTGGACCTGTTGCCATATAATGGCTTAAGAGTAAATCTTACGACCCCCACACACGGTGCGCCGTTGGCACAAGTAGCTGTTAAATATCAAACATGTTAAAACCCTCTGTGCCATCGGTACATGTAAATTCACTGCACACATAAGCTATTGCCGTGCAGCGGCAACATGAGTGTCTGTTGGTGCGCGCCGTTGGATCACGTGTGCGGCGGCTTTTAGCCACTTGGTACAATGGTGACTAGTTATTGACGGTGACATTATACAAATGTGAGGTGTCATGACAAATTGAGTCGTGTTGTACGCCATGTCATTTTGAGAGATTACAAACATTCTGTTTATGTCCATGTAAAATAACCATGTTTTTTAACTACATTTTAGGCTGTTTTTCAAAATCAATGAAAAAAACAGGCAGGAAGTCAACAGTTGTCGATTTCTCCAAAGTGTGTTTTCAGATGTGTACATTTCAAAATTATTTTTCTCTGGTTATACTCCACCTAGGAACCTAATTAAAAAATCAGCATGAAGCTTCTTCTTTCAGAATTTAACAATAACTCACCCATTTTGTGTACAACATGGCTCATTTTGTGGTGACACCTCACAAATATATTTTAAGTGCCAAATATTAAACCTGTCAGTAGTGTAAAAAAAATCCAGTGCTATACGCAGGATATCTAGCAATTTTATTATTGTACAGTTTATTTATATGTAGGCTAGCTAACCAGGAACAAATGCTTACAATAACATTACATTTTAATTATTATATAAAGCTATTTAAAGAGTTTACTGATAAAATTACTATTCTTTTTATTAAAAACCTACTTGTTAATTTCTGACCATTTTTCTGTAAATCAGTGAAAAAACTACTGTATTTTAAATTAAAATTATGGATTAAAAAAAAGAAAAGTTAAGAAAAAAATACATTTAAGCAATGTTTAGAAAAATAAAAATATATAATCCGTCCATTTAGACTTTGAATATGTTAAGGCAGCTGTTAATAGTATACAATGGTGTTGCTCACACTGACATTTCAACTGGTTATGATTTTTTTTTAATAGGCTTATTTTATTGTATTTTCTGCAATTTTATATTTTTTTTACTTCCTATAACCTAATTTTGGATAATTTTAAACATTACTTAGAATTTTCATTATAGCCTTAAATGTTTCTTACAATTCTCAATATGTTTTTATGTATTTAGGCAAAATATTAAATGATATATATATAACTAAAAAAAAAACTATTTTTGCATTGATTAGGCCTGGCCAACTGTTTTTTCATATGATTTGAACCAATCAAAGGTTCTTGTATTTTTTTCTAGCTAGATGTATTTAAGCCAGACTGCTGTGGGCAAAGATTTATTTTCAGGCCATATATTAAACATTAAAATTAATTGGTACTGTATATTTGAATTTATTATAGTGTTGTTATAGTTTTATATAATAAAATGTGTTTAATACTTTTCCATAAGGTTGCAATACGTAGTCAGTAGTTTAAGGTGTTTTGTTTTATACAATATAATCATTCAGTAATTCCAACCAACCTGTTTCCATAGGAAGGGAATTGTATCATGAATATTTAATTAATTCTGGTTGTGTAGATTCTATAGCCAGTAATAAGCCATTTCACAGTTTAAACTGCGCATATGCATGAATAAGGTCGTCATAAAACGATGCGTGACTTATTGAAAGGAATATATTTGTCATGCGTCGTTTTTATGACTTAACCTTAATCTTGCACATGTGCAGTTGAAACCGTGAAATGGCTTATTTGCTAGCCACTAAATATTTACAGCATTTACAGTATCTATTTGCCATGGCAAACACTAATTTTTTATTTAATAGTAAGTTACATTCATTTTTAGTGTTGATTTTTAGTTATTTTTATTAAAAATTATTATACATGTATTACATTTTTTTTATTATTATAAGTTAATATATTTCACATATTGATATTAAAATAAGTAGAATTAATTTATAACTCGTGTGCTTTCAAAATATGTATATAAATCAAATATATAAACAATTTTAAATAATGCTAAATATTAAAGTACCTTGAATATTTATTGTGTACCTAGTATTTTAAAATATATTAACATCATTCATACAATTATTTTGTAGTAATTCAGAAGTGTACCTCAGTGACTATCAGAAGCGAGTGTTGTTTATAATTGTCACATAAGCAGAATTACAAAATTGTCATCATTTAGTTTAAGTACTGTAGTTATATAATAGCTATATTTTATCGTCCAGGATGTTCTCAGTGGTACTGGTTGTGGTGATCATGTATATTGCAATTTTTTTTTCTGTTTCCTCATCCAGGGTGAATGTTATCAGGGGTGCTTAGGTTTTTGGGTGATTTCTACATTTCAGTATTATATTTTTAGTGTATCCTGCTTGTGGTTGTCCAGTTTATTTGCCGTCCAAATAATAATATGTGATATTTATATAGCGCTTATTGCCAAATAGATAAGTGTCCACTCTATTTAAGTGTAAATGTAAATTGTTTTTTTTTATTTCACATCCAACAGCAAGTTATCTCGCCACTTACAGGATGAGATCTATGCCATGCTTTCTAAACCAAGTCTCTTTATGAGGCTTAGGGAGTGGCGTTGACTGTCATGGTTACCAACCTAGCGTTCAGCCAAGTTTGAACCCAGGACCTAGGGATTGGAAGGCAAGCATGCTAACCACCAAGCTACAGCGCCACTCCGCCACTCCACTGTGTGAATAGTTTTCAGTAAATTTTTGATCTGTATTCATTTACTTTACATTGTTTTTTTTATATTGATATTTGAAATATCATTCCATTTATTTTAACTTGAAGGTTTTATAAGATATATTTTTTTTTATATACAATTTTAGATTTTTGGTATAGGGTTAAACTTAATATGCTCATTTGTAAATAAAATTATAAAATACAATTTTGTGTTCATTGTGTGTTTATGAAAGGGTTCACAAAATGGGTTACTACTTAAAAAAAATTGGTGATTGTGACACAAAGATCTCGTGAAAGACATGATAAAATGGAGAATTGAAGGAAGTGATAAATGGTGACATTATATGATATCAAGTTAGTTCAGGATGAAGAGGACCAAACTATATCATGAGGGACCTGCCTTCAGCAGAACATCAAGCCAATGGAGTTTTGTTGGATGCAGAGTACCATATGTGAGGTCTCACCACAAAATGAGTTGAACCGTAGGTGACATCAAATTGAGATAATCATCATAATAGGTCTAAAGTCAAATTTTTGAGAAAATTAGTTTTAATTAATTACGAGTACTATGGCATTTATATAATAACATACTTTATAGATTAATTTTCATGCAGAAAAGTGTCTTCTGTGCACATTTTCAGTCTTATTTTTCACAAAACAATTTTTCAAAAGATGGAAATTTTAAATTCTCATACCTTGGATATACTGATCAAATGAATATCATCTTTTTTACTAGAATTTTGTGGCGAGACCTCACAAATGATAGATCTGCCTTCTGCAGAACATCAAGGAGGGGGTGGAGGCCATTTACACTCCCTTTTATTTGCACGAGTACATTTACCCTCTTATACAATTTACGCCCCATACACTGTTCAAAGTGAAAATCCTTCAAAAAGGCAAACCTTCTCTTTTAATTTTCTGGTTAAATTGTCAAATTTAAAACCAAGATGTGCACAATAGCTGAAGAAGAGTACCACCCTTCACAAAATTCTGGATCTGCCCCTTGCAGAGATTTGTAGAATACTGCTGAAGATATCTGTTGAATGGTAATCAGGGCCGTAGCCAGGGTTGAAAAACAGACAAGGTGAAGTCTGGAGGTCCCGTAGGATTCCCGGGATTCGAACCTTCTGTTGGAGGTCACAGGGCGAGTCGCCCTTAAAAAGCCAAATTTTGACTATTTCAGACGAGGCGACCTTCTCGAGCTGGCTACGGCACTTGTACCATTAGTACACAACTTATATTTAACTTCATAATAAGACAGAGATTGCTTAGTCCATAACAAATACTGTAGTTACACTCTAACAACATATTTAAAACTACACTTTATTCATTTCAATTCACAAATAAAATCATGCACACATCTAAACTACATCTATTGTATGTTTATATCCATACAACAGTAGTTGTTGGTATAAAATGTTATCACATAATTCAAGAAAATTATTAATCATTAAATATAACTGATATTGGATGTATTAAATAACTAAACTGTTAAAATAAAATGGCAAGTAATATACTGAATACTGTATAACAAGTATCTAAAACTAAACAATATAATTAGGTGGATAAAATAAATTACAGCAATACTGTATAACAAAACCTTTGTAAAATTTAAAACTAAATTAATCATGTTATTCTAATTTCTACTTTGAAAATTTGCACAAGATGAGGTTTTTTTTTTTTCTTTATGGATCTGGGTGGACATAGATTTTATAAAAAGAGTGTTGATCTTGTTTAAAAAAAACATATAACACAGTGAACTCCTACAGCTGCTTAAGAAACACTCACATGTATTCAAAACGAGTACTGTTGGTGATATAAAAATATAAAGATTTAGTATTTTCTAAATTTACAATTTAACTGTTTCTTTTTAAAACTATGACTAGTACATGTTTAATTTGATGTATTAACACATCAATTGCTCAACGTGTGTGGGATTTCAGAGAAAGAAACACAAGTTTCCATTTACTGTATATGGTTTCCTCCTGCACCAGGCAGGAGGATGAAGGATTTCAAACCTGTGTATGCTTTGGTTGTTTACTTCCATAAAGGTTTAATAACCCTCAGAAGACAATAAACCCAAAAAAGACATATTATACTTATACAAATACAGCAATGGTTTGTAACTCTCAGATGAAAACTGCTGAGGCACACATAAAAGGTGGGTTTTGTAGTTAACTTAATAATCACATGTATGAGGAGTTATAAATTTCAAATGAGGTGAGTTTCCCGTCTGCCATAGCCTAAGGCACTGTGTGTTGTAAATGATCTCTTCTAAAATAGTGGGTGAATAGAAAGATGTATTGTCACATAAAAATGACAAATTGATTTTGAAAATAATTTGCTTAATTTGAAGAAATATATAAATTATGACCATTCCACTCAAAATTAGAATATTAAAAAAATATTTACCCCTACTTTGCAACAATATGTAATGCTTAAAATTGGCAAATATCCATAAAAGGCTGGAAGCCTCTAAAATTTTGGTAATTTTTCAGTGTAAAAATTTTATTAAACAATTTTTAAATACAGCAATTTTTATTTTGAAGTTCATAACTTTGATGTTACTTTAATATGAGCAAGTTCATTAATGGTTATGACTTTTTGGTCTTTAATGGGTGACAATGCATCTTTAAAAATATGTACTTGCTTACATTTGATTTTACATATTTCTTATAAGTTTTATATTTGTAGTAATTAAGGTTAGCTTTTGTTAAAGTAAACACAAAAACCCTGTAAATATTGCTTATACCAGGCAACGGTAGGGCAAGAAATGCACCAATCCTCTTGATAAACTAAAAATTATACAAAACAAACTTCTGTAAAAAACTTATGTACATATGCTAAACATTAAAATATGACAATTTATTTTAAATACTGCCTTTATCTTTCCCAAATATAGGATAAGAGCAAGGTTTTATTTGGATGGATTTAACAATTTCATATTTAAAATTGACTGGCTTAACTACAGTATACTATACTGTAGCTCTCTTCATTAAAATAACCAAATTTATATCCGTCAATAGGAAGGATATTTTGAATAGATTTAACAATGACATATTTAAAATTAACTGGCCTAAATTATAGTTTTCCACCAAAGTTATGTTGATCGGTGGGGTATAGTGAAAAAGGAAATGTACATTTAAGTAAATAAGTTTTGTTACCAGACATGGTTGGGTGTATTTAGAGTCCCATAAAGTTGGTTAATTTTGTTACTACCAATGTTGTTTTATTCCATCAAGGAAAATGTGAACTGTGAATCAATGACCAATGAGAATAAGGGTTGTTCTTACAAGGTACTGTATCAGAATTCTGTCTGTGTGGTGTTTTTTTATTTGGCAAGAAGTTAAGTGTAAAAATACTTTAATATATTAAAATACTTTAATGTATCACTGTACAGTAGAACCACATTTTTGCATACTAAAGGAACCAGAAATGTAAATGGGGGAGGGGTTTGTAAATCTAAGTTATGTTCTTTTTATAAGCCTGTTCATTACTCATTTCCGCATGTATTTAATACTGCCCATTGTTTAGGCATAGAAAGTATACACAAATCTATAAATCTTGGTTAATTTGAACACATTTTAACACCATGTCCAAGCTTAATACTTTACCATTTTTAGTTAAATTTAGTTTAGGAGTACAGTACAGTATGTAAAACTGAGGGTTCATAAAAATGAGGTATGTATAAATTGAGGTTCCACTATAGTAGATCCAAACAGAATATGGTTCAACATAATACTGTACTATTAAAGATGTATTGTCACCTCATAAGTGACTTATTAGTCATTTTCGAGTGACAATGTATCTTTTATCATTGTGTGTAAAACATCGCTAAAGGGTTGATCTATTTAGCTTTCACTTCGTCTATTTCAGTAGGAGATGAAAGACCAGCGAATGAATTCACCATCCACAGCATAACACCACCCATTCCAAAATAAACATGATAAACATTCCAAGAGCTGTACGAGAACTGAGCAAAGATCATTACCAGTAGTAGTATAGTGTTTTGCTGTGGAAAGAAAAAAAAACACAAATTACTATACAATTTAAAATTACTATATAACCTCTTGTGGGCTATGCTGTACAGCATGTAAATCTTTGGGCTTAGATTATTACAGGTCAGAGGTTGGGGCAAGGAGAGGAACAATCATTGTTCAGGGGTCGTAGAACCTGTAAGCCTACGGCAGGTAAGGTGGCCGCCAACCAATAGTTTTTAGTGATATTGTGATCATGCCCCAATTTTGTTAAATTGTGACAAATTAAAAATCATCTTAATGTGACATTTCTGAGCATCTAGAAGTCCCATTATCTAAACTGTTCACATCTCAGCCCCAACCATGGTCTTGCTGAGGAGTGTGTAGACCATAACTTCAGATTATGTGTCGTCACCTACAGTCTAAGATTCATGGATCTGACCCTGCTAAAGGAACATTTAAGATTAAAGTGATTATTTCTGAGCATCTAGAGGTGTAAATTCTATACATTTTCAAAACCTCACCCCGACCATGGTACCTGACCATGATGTTATTGGGGAATCTCCTGTCATACCAATCAGTAAGTCATTTCGCTGCCCCTGATGTTGAGGCTAAGAGCTCCAAGAGGTTGGCTTAGAGCCTGATCAAGATGAGAAAAGTCAATGTTGACACATGCTCCTAAGATTTCATGCTTGTGTGAACATTTTGTATCAGCTTCTCATTGTTATTACTTGTGATGATGGTATTGTAGACCTATTGTTAACAATAGTTGCTCTTATTATGTGGTATCACTTTTGACTAATCCATTCACAGGGACAGTTTAACTTGTTATTTTTGTACTTAAAACTTCTGTAAAATTAAACACTGATGATGATGTTTATATATGTTTAACTCACTTATTTTGAGGTTATTTCTTATTACCAGTAGTTGTATATCATGTGAAAAAATTTCAATGAAGTTTGGCATAATCATAAAAACCACATGCAGATTAAGGACATTTTATTCCAAGCCTTCATGCTCAAGACAGTTTCTGTAGCGTGAAGCGGATGAGAATGCGATACTCCCCTCGATGGGATGCTAGTCCATCTCAGGTTACTTCCGAGCAATGTGTATGTACGATTGTACAGATATTGCAGACTGAAACAATGTAATTAAAGTGCATTGCCCAAAGAACCGATGAGCATGGGTCTCAAAAACCTAATCTCTTGATGGGGACTATTAACTGCAACCACTGCAAAAACTGCCTCCTTAGATTATAAAAGCCTGATATCAGTACATACCATGATTCTTCCTTGGAATTGTGCTCGTTGATCATGCTCAATGATAAAGCCTGGTGCATAGCTGGATATGAGTGCTGATCCAATTAAGTAAGCACCAAATAACATTGCACTGTATTCTTGCAATTTAGTAACTCTACCAGTCACCTATGTCAATAAATACAACAAAGAAATTAAGGTCAAAAGAACAACATAATTATTCAGTAATGTAGTGTATCGGATATTTTATCCTTTATTATTTATCTTACTTATTTTACCAAAATAGTAGTATACTATCTTTGATGTTACCTTTATTTTCAGAATACATTGGTGGCGTGCTACCGTGTCATGTATTGTGAATATTCATGTTCATGCATTTGGATACTGTATATAACCATGCTTAGTGATGAATTCTTTTTGATTTGCAGAAGGAAAAGATTATTTTGTTTCAAATAGATATTTAGTAGTTACAGTATTTGCACTACATGCGAATCAATGTGATCTTGATTTACATCGTTGTTGATAGCCATGATCTTGGTTTGGATTTTCAATGATACTGATAGCCACCAAGTAAATATCCAGGTATTATTATGTCATGAATTAAAAGATGCTTACTACACATCAATACAATACAATTTAATGACAAAAAGTCTGACGTTTCGGACACCATCATTGTTTCGAAACGTCAAACTTTTTTGTTATATAATCTTAAATCTTGCATGTTCACCGTTTTATATGATATGATAGTTACGGTGTTTTCGCCATATGGTGTGTTTTGCCGGTGTAGTTTCACTGGGCGTTTCCCTATTGGCGTTTATAAAGTGTGTGTATTGCCAAGTATATAAATCACAAGTTACATTCTGGAACTTTGTTATATTATAATTACAGTCATGTGATGCATAACATATGTATGCAAGGCTGGCAGAAGCGGTCCGGCTGGTCAGGCGTTTGCCAGTAAAGACCACTTTTTGACAGATGTAAAAGAAAACTATAAAAAATGTAATATAATGTGTGGATTCTCCAACTATGCCTGACCACTTTTATAATGCTGCTGCCGGCACTGGTATATTGTTCTTGAAGTATAAAGTTGGAACACGATTTTAGGTCTCGCTGTCATTCATTTGCTTCTGATCGGGGTTCAAGACTCGTACTCTGAGCGCCGTGGGACAAATCGAGCCAAATCATTTTTGGCATAGCTCCCTGAACCATAACAGTAACATTTTAAAGCACTTCTTATAGAGAATATATTTCAGACTGCTAAGACCACAATGGTCCATAATTAAAGTCTCTCTGTAACATCACAATTACAGCCGACTTAATTTTAAGATAATCTAAATTCCGCTTGTAGCAATCTGTCCCTGATTTGGTAGTTTTCTCCTAGTTACCAAAACAATGGAATGACAACTCATGAAAAAATGTATTATTTACCATGTTAAAAATGTTTAGACAAAATATAATGAACGGAAACTAAATTTATACATATTAATCATCTTACCTGTGAAGACAGTAGCCACTCTGGAAAAGCATATAAAAAAATTCCAAAGACTAACGCTGCAAAGAAGTCAAGGCGCAGATGCAAGTTAGTTCTAGTGTCCAGCTGTGTGTGACCTCCCCATTCCCTTGAATTCAACAAGAAATATGCATAGAATACTGCCAAAGCTATATTGAAGCAAATGAATGTTAAATTCTGCAAAAAAAAAACAAAAAAGACAGGTTACCATTGTATGGCCCATTAATGTAATGTTGAAAAGGCCACCCGCTAAATAAAATAGCATTTACAAATCCAATTAATGATTTAATGCAATTTCGGCATATTGGGCACAGTACTGTATACTATCACTGTTTGGAACAGTCTTACCAATAGCTTTGTTGAATTTTCTTTTTAAATTTTTTTTCATGGAATTTAAGTACACAAACTTACACAATCAGTGGAAGATGAATACCGAGAACGATGGTAGAATCCACATCCAGCTACCAATGTACTGGTCTAAAAACGAAAAAAATAAATAAAATTGAAATCATAAAAATGTGAACTATAAATTATTAAAAAGATATATTTAAAAAAGAGATTTGTTAGATTAGTAAAAAAAGAAAGTACTGTAAATCCTTTTTTCTGTGCCTAATGGCTCATACTGTAGGACTGGAGATTATTTCCAGTTCCAGTTTCTGTAGCATGAAGCGGATAAGAGTGTGACCTACTCCCCCTGGATGGAATGCTAGGCCATTGTAGGTTACTTCCCAGCAATTTGCTGGTACCCATCGACAGCTGGGTAGACTGAAGCAATGTGAGTACAGTAAAGTACATTGCCAGGCAAGTGGCTTGAGTGAATCTCAAACTCCCAACCTTTTGATTGAGATTCTGAACCACAACTGCTGCGCCAACTGCCTCCACACATTTGTTAGATTACTATTTACATATTAGATCATAATATTGTCAGCTATCCAAATTTGGATGACAAGAATTTTATTAAAAAAAGGTTTGAAGATGGTGAGCAGTTCTTTACAGAAATATTGTGTAATTTAGAAATCCCCAGTGGGTTACAGTAGCAACTGTCTGTATATCAGCCAAGCAATGAACAATCATTACACACATTTACAACAAACTACAGTCAGGCCCGTATTTAGGAATTTTAAAGGGGAGGTTCGACTTGGGACTCCTCATCAAATCCCACATGTACAGCCAAATCTGTTGTTTTCGAAGTTTAGACTTGCAGGTGACGCGAGCAATTTAGGCTGTGGGTTAGGGGGCTGAATGCCCCAGAAAAACTTGCGGTATTTTACATGCTAAAAAAGACACATTACAGTTCATTAAAATTTCCCGTTTTCCAGATCAGCTTGTTTTGGTTTCAAAGTTCAGATTCATTAGAGTCCATCAAAATTACCAGTTTTCCATATCATGTTAGTTTTTGATTCTGATTTGCGAGCGAAGTTAGGCCCTGGAAAAATTGAGTCATTTTACACGCTAAAAGATACATAACCTGTAATAAAGTCTAGGCTAAGTGCTAACACATTCCGTAATTTGGTCAATGTTGACTACTGTATGTCATATTTTATAGTGATTGGTTCACCATTACTATATGGAGGCAAGATGGCCTATGATTTATAGGCCTGTTTACTACGTTTTACCCTGAAAATATTAGCCCACTTACAGTAGAGGAACTTCAGTTCCCATTGGGGGTTCGTCCGAACGGGCCTGACAGTACTTACCACCAAACGTGAAACCATCCACACAACATGTACTGTCTCATCTGCTGATTGTTGTACTAGGCTAAATACATATACCATTCCAAGTAATACGCATCCACTGACACGTACCATGTGCAGAACTACCTCATCAGGCTTATCAGTCTATTGAGAGAATAAAACATTTTAAAAACTTAAATCCACTGACACGTACAATAGCTTCTTTTTCAGAGTTTCAGAATTTTGGCTTCAGTGTTTAGAAAATAATTAAACTTTTTCCTTTTTTTGTAACAGATGTGAAAGTTAATCACAATATTTGCATTATTAATATTTAAAAAATTGTGATGCATGACGGAAAATAACAAGTAGCCTTCTACTGGCAGATACTTCATCCTTGAAATCATTACAACTTTTTTAACTGGTCTTAAAGTTTAAATATCAGGGGCGGATCCAGACTTTT
>JAOTQE010083389.1:0-15469 GCA_025631205.1 Nesometra sesokonis
TTTGTTACACATTTTATTTATTTTTTCATTTTTTTCCTTTTATGGCAATATTGTTGATCCTTAAAATTCATTAAATACCGTATTACCAGTAAGAGACATAATAATACTTTACACATATACCCATTTATAATACATAAAAAAAGTAGATTGAAGCAGTGGTTAAGAAGTTACAGATTCTTGAAAAAACGCAAATTTTGACTGTTTTTGAGACATCTGTGAAATATAAGCACAATACAATACAGTAAGTGATCATACTTCATTATTTCAAAAACGGTATATCTTGGAGTCCTGAAAAAAAAGAAATAGATTTGTACGACTCTATGATATCTACATTATTATAAAAAATTATACACTTTTAACACTCATTATTGAAATTACAGATGTCTCAAAATGCTACATTTTTAATCAACGAAAAATGCCCGATTTACATATTTTTTCCCACAATTTTTGCAACTTCGAGGAGCCACTTGAACGCATCATCGGACTTCATTCATTTAAAAAACAAATTCCTAATTACACTAAGCTCTTTCGAACTAATGCTGACTGGAATCAAAATAATTAATTTAAATTTTTTCATTGGGAGTTAGAGTTCGTACAATCAGGGTACGGAAAAATTGGTTTTAAAATTCACGAGAACCATTGGTTCTCGTAAATGTTTTCTGCGAGAACCAAAATTGGTTCGTGCATTGTGACGCGAAATTCTAAGCCTGCCTATGCCAAGGAAACGTTGGCATGATCTTTCTTCTTTTTTGGTGTTACATCATTTTTGAAGATGCTCACATGAACATGTAATTTCCTAATGAGGATGAAATAAAGTATCTATATCTGTCAATTCGTTTTGTTTTGATTTTTGTTCAGGGCGATGTGTTCGTTCATACGCCGTTACTTTTATCAAAGTTGTGTTTGTTCAATTAAAAAAAAACATTTACAGGTTTTGATACATTTTAGTTCAATATATCCAATGAATGAAATAGGAAAAAAAATTAAAATGAACAACACTAAAAAACAACAGCGGTTCGAACCTGAGACTATGAGGTTCAAGTAAGACAAACAACATCATTGTAACCACTATACCAAACTCTGACAACACTTACGAATTTGGAACTTAAGACCTTTGTAAAACAAAAGCCAGTTTATTATGACGTAATTGAGAATTGGCTAGTGATTGGTTCTTTTTGTTCTGCATACAACAAATTATTATGTTTAGCAAATTTCATCACACTTTAGTTTAATTAATTGGTTGAAAACCCATTGCTATTTAAAAGAAATAACGAATTAAAAACAAGTTTCGAAGCAACTTAATTTTGATTTAGATTTTACAATACTGCATATTAGAATCTGCCGGGTGGATATTACAGTATTAACTTATTCACCCGGCCGGTGAATGGTTGATTTGAAGATTCCATCCGGCGGACGGGGGAATAGTCACTCCATTTTCTCACCCATGCGAAGAATTAGTAAAAATATTGGACCTACATGTGTGTATACCTCAGAAATCCCCAAAATAAAGCGAAGATTGCAAATCGATTATAATTTTTATGAACAACTACAACAAACAAAATATACTGGTTGCTTTGGAAAACATGACGTAAAATAAAGAACTTTTTTTAGCTTGTCAGAATTCACTTTGGGTTTTTAATATTTAGCAGTGACTGCCTCATTAATTGGGCTCCCACAACAGGTATGGGATGAATAGCCACAGCCTGAATGTAAATTCAGTAAAAACTGAGCAGTCGGAAAAAAAGGTTGTCTGTTTTGGAACATTACAGATTTAAACTTAATGTTAAAAAATCTATGACAAAAGCCAATTTGTATTAATTCATTAAAATAATAAAACTGTTTAATTTCATATATTTCCAAATATTTTTTTCTGTCATATTTCATTTTTTAGTTTAATAAAATAAAATCCTAAGTTCGTTTTTTTTTTGTTGCAGAAATTTAAGATGGGAAAATATGGGCCTTTAAAGTTGAAGTTCAATTAGCAAATTTCTTCTCATATTTCTTTATCAATGATACAAAAAACATAAAACATTGTTCTTTTTAACATGAAAATATGTTCATGACAGTACTATGTTAAGCTGTGTTTGAAATTTTAAAAAAATGGAAAAAATGACAATAAATTCTGTAGGTGAACCTGTCTTTTAAGATCCTGGTTTGCTTATACTCCACTTAGCTTAGACCAATGTTAAGCACCTAATCAATACTGTATACTTGATTACATCTCAACACATACTATGACAGGAAAGACCATAATCCCCACACATTTCCATTTTGTATTTGGGTCAGGATCAATTGGCTTAAAAGATACCAGAATGAAGTTTATTAATATAATCTGCATGATTACAGTATGCTAATTATAACAATTGATGTTTCATTGAGGAACCATGTAAAAATGTAAATATTTGAGGATGATTTGTTATACCATGGAGGAAATTTTCAGATTTTTTGTCTATAAATTATAGGAATTTTTTTTTAATTTTATTATTTCTTAGTTGTCATAGTAGTATTTTTTTACTTCAGACTAAAACTGTCAGAAATTGAATATCAAGTGAAATAAATGCAGGGCTCGATTTTTTACTTGCCCAGCGTACAATGGCTAGTGAAAACTGCACCAGGCTAGTGAAATTTCATTTTACTAGCCCAGTTGGCTAGTGAATACAAGTGTCAAGCAGTCACTTTTACACATTGTAGATTAAGTTGCCACAAAAATGGGCTATTTGAATTTCTCGTGGGCTAGTGAAATTTAAAGTCAACTTGCCCAGTGGACTAGTCAAAACAAAAACAAAAATCAAGGCCTGAAATGTGTTCTTTGTTACTTTAAATCAAAGGATTGGACTTACTTAGCTTTTCTCTTTTAAGTGACTTTCTTATTCCTGTAAGCTTTTTATCAACAAATCAGAAATGTCAAGATTAAAACGTATTGAGATTTACAATTAATTTTCATATAGGCTTCTGTCCGTTTGTTTTGTTTTTGAAATTTGTTATACACTTAGCTAGAGTTTCTAAGTGTATGTAGTGAGAAAAAAAAAACTGTTTTTAAACGGTTATTAAAAAGCATGTTTCTTTCCCACTAGAAAGGAGTCCAAAAAAATGCCTTCAAAATAACTATGTTTAACCCTCATTTGTTATATGGTTGACGTTTTTACAAACACGAGTTTTGCAGTTCATTTTTCAGCTGCAACGCAATACCGTTCAGTCATGACCTGTCAATGACACAAATTAACATTTTGTTAACATATTCTTCAGTAGTTTGGACCTGTAACAATCTATATGAAATGTACATAGACGAATTTAGCAAATTTTTCTGCTTGGTAATGGGAAGAAGAAAATGTTGCATACGTATTCATTTTCTTCTTCCCACCAAAATAATATTAGCACATCACAGGTTTTCATGAATTAGGTGTATTTAACTTACAACCACACACAATTACTAACAAATGAAGAATCTTTGCACTAATTACAATGGTAAAGGACAACAGCCGGTTGAATCGGGAGACAATAACCTGTCCCCTGGACAATGGCCGTCATGCTTTATACACCAGTGTGGGAGACCAGTTGTGGAAGATTGTTGTACGTCAATCTCAACTTTCGTCGTTGATCCTGGGCTCGCAGAATTAGTGGCCCGATGGTCAATGGCATCCAAAATTTTTTTGGGGGAAACTAAAAAATAGACAGGTTGGCCCCGATGTATTTTTGCAAATTTTGTAAGAATTCTTTCAGATTTTGTTTTTCATTGTTGAAAATAAATACAATGATAAAATACAAATTTGCAACTAAACTTTTTTTTTTTAGAAATGAGGGCAAGCAGAAATTTAAGAGGGCAACCAAAACTATGAACTAGGCTGCCCTGTCAGCAACCAAATTTTTAAAAAATTCTGCGAGTCCTGTGATCGTAAAATATACATCTACATTACTCATGTTACGATGTTCAAATCATTGCACATTTTCACTAGAAATGCATTTCAAAGGAATTTAACAGTGTTTTTTTAAGTTATTCAATAGAAACACACCCAAATTTTGCCTGTTTTCCTGTTGTTCATTATTCCAAAATCACATTTAAAACAGCAATTTGAATCATTATAAAAAGTTAAGAAATTAACGATAAAATTCAAATCACACTGGACCACTATATTTCCACTTACGCTTTGCACAACAAAATTCGTATCTTAACGACAAATTAAAATTGCCATAAAACAAATTTAAAGAACTTTCCAACTCCAATTTTTATATTATAAGTAAATAATTGTTTATTTTTTGTTTTCAAGCAAATTTCAACTCATAAAAATCTAAATAATGAACAAAATGCTTGATATATTTCTAGGATGTAAATTCTTCCCTCGCGCAATGTTGCCTCGCAAGCTCCTAATTAACAATCCATATCGTTAAAGTTGGACTCCAAATCGTTAAATTTTTTGAAATCGAGATTAATGTTAAAAGTGATTCCTTTTCCTGTGATTGTTTGAATTTGGGGATTTTTGATCGGCAGGAAAACAGGCTTAAGAGAAAGAAAACAATATTAGTATTTTCTTGGATGCAATAGAAACATTGACAGATCCAGGAATCCTGATAACCTCTAAGATGTCCCAAATAGGAAACAGGGCCGTGGTCCCTAGCTGTAGTGTAGAAACTGGGTAAAATATTTTTTTGCCTGCCAAATCGAAACAGTTCGATGGGTGTAGAATCTATCGAATTTGACCGTGAATTAGGTCTTGTAGTTGCTAGTAACGCCAAAGTGAAACCAAACTATGTATCTGCTGCTGAGTAACAAAATTTATAATTTTTCAATTATCTAAACTTTAAAATGAGAAATTTTAAACTAAATTATTTCTATTTCAAATTGGTTTTAATCAGTTAGTTTCATAATAATATACAATATCATAGCTTGTAGTAACCTAAAATTATCATTCCTAATGTTTTTTTAATTGAATATTAACGAGCTTGCTAGCAGCCAAGCTAATTATCTCGCTGCAATCTAGAACTTGATTCATTCATAAATTTAAAACTAACAGGCAGACATTGTCTAGATTGCCAGTCGTCTGTGAAGTTGATGACAGTTTAGCCATTATTCATCCATTCATTGTGATTCCGACATTTAGTATGAAGTTACGATAATGCAAAGACAGCCCATAGGTCTGTACATTATTTTGAATAGTACATGAGAAGAATACATAATCCTAATTGCCTCTCCAGCTATGCTCTACAACTTCCTGGTTGAAACTAGGCCAAACTTGTGCTTGGATGGGGAGTTACCATAGATTTGTTATTTAATGGCTAGATAGTGATTGACACTGTGGAATTACAACCCCATGTAGGCGCCTACTATTTGATGGTCGGCAACCTTCATCACAAACATTTAAGTTAAATAATAATAACTAATTTAACATTCTTTTGTCATACAAATTATTTATTTGTCACATATAGTTTATGTTGTTAATGTCTTTATATTTGGATTAAACTTACTGTACTTCTCTTTATTGATAAATTTGAAACTTTTAGGAAAGATTGGGGTGAAATTTTGATGTACCAACAGCGTAAAATGTAACAGGATTTCATTGGTTGGATTTCGAAATAGAATGGAATTTATATGTGGCAGAGCCAAGCTAAAGGAAACATAAGTTGCTAAGTTAGTTTTCCACAGTAGGCAAAAACAAGAAAATTATCAAATTTTTAAATATTTTTTTATATGTAAAAACATGCAGTTTGAACATTTAAATTTCATATTACATTAATAATTGTCAGTACATTATCAAGAAATGTTTCAAAAAATCCATTTTAAAATAACTCTAGTCACAGTACTTTTATACTGATAAGCAATTTTCAAATGCAGTTTCTCAAAACTTACATTCCAAATGTTCAATCTTTTATTGCAAGGAACCATCGTATAAAACTGTTTATTTTTATTTGTTTGCATTATAAAGATGTAATTCATAAATAACACAATTTTCAATTTTTCGACTATAGACCAATCCGAGAAGAATGGCGCCCTCTATTGTCGCCGCGATTACTGGGGAACTTAAATTTCCCAAAAAACACAACAGCTTCAGCGATGATTATAACGACATAGTGTGATAAGGCCTACCAAGGATCGTCGTGCATTCATTGTTATTTTGGTCTTCGAACTACATAACACAATACAATATAAGTATATTTTGTTTTGGGATGGGAAATTAAGTTCCCCAGCAATGGCGGCGACAATAGAGGGCGCCATACTTCTCGGATTGGTCTATACCTCCTTTGGCTTGGCTCTTCCACATATTCACTGAAAGACAACTATGCCAGGGGTGGGTTTTTTCACGTCTCCCCTTGGCAACATCCCCCCCCCCCCTTGGATCCGCGCCTGTTTACTGTATGTAAAATTTTTAGTTTAGCATAAAGGATGAATCTATAACAATTGCATCGCTGGCTATGTTTTGAATGGCTTCTTGATTTTAAGTAGGCCAAATGTGCTTTGTGTTGAAAGTTGCGACATATCCCTTTAAAAAAAATAACTCTGTTAACATGGTAGATAATGGTAGTCACAAGGTACATAATGGTAGTTAACAGGGTTAACCATCAAAAACTACCATATCAAGGTATACTGCCTAAGATACAGTCAGCAATGCTCTACATACAGGAAAATACAGCCATTATTTAGAATAAACCTTTAAGGCATTAATAACATTAACAGTCAGGGTAATTATATATTACCTTCCTAGGTAGTTCTCTGTGGTGCTAGGTAGATCTCCCTAGTAATTTAACAAGGTAGATCTACCTAGTCAGAGGGTGTTATTTTTTTCAATGGGAGCCCAGGGGATTGACCAGAAATCATGAAAACAGTTTAGGTTATTGTGTGTTTAATAAAACTACTGACAGTTTCCCAAGACGGTAGTTATTATAAATTACTACACTAAATTAAGTGAGGCAATATGAATTCATTAAATATAAAATAATAAACTAAGATTGCTTACTACCGTAATAGAAACCCTTGGATATTGATAACATTAATATTAGCATGGAATGATATTAGCATACAGTATACGGTATGACTGGCATAGCAAACTCATTGTGGAAAAAAAAAGACAAAAGATAATTCTTAAAAAACTAAATCCTTTGTGCAATTGTTTGAGGTTCAGGTACATTTAACATAAAAAACATTCACAAAGCACTGATGTAAATAAAGCCGGTCACCAGTGGTAACAGTGTAATTATTAGCACAAAAAATAAACAGAAGTGATCATGCCTCAGTGATTAACTGTAGAAAATCCTTATATGGAAATCTTTGAATAATAAATTAATTTTTCTGTAATATATATAGCTTTGTTAATTCAATAGGCAATCATGCACTGGACCACCGTGGTGTTAAATAATAATAAATTATTATTATTGCATTCACACTGCTCAATTAATGGGTTTCAAATACCACACTAAGCGTGTGTTTCTAAAAATAGCTTATGACATAATGAAGTTCCAACACGGCAGGATTGGCGTGTGTATGTGTGTGTAAAGCCTTCCCTGGGTAACGGACATACTTGGAAGTGTGTGGAACTGGTGCTGAGTCATGAGCTAGCCTGTACTGTAATTCTACATAAAAGTTGTAATCTATGGTTATGATTTTCTAGGCCTGTGAAATACATATTGTCAACAGCTGTATGTAGTACTCATTGAGAAAGGCATAATATTATATTTGTTGTGGCTTGTGGAATTCCATTAGCTTAGCTGTAGATTAGCTTATAGTTTACTCTTTAGTCTACAGTTAAACAAACTCAATGGTAAGTCTGGACCTTGTTTGTTGTCTTAATATCATAGTGTTTTGTATAGTTAAATACATTGGATCTTGATCTTTTGGTTGGAACTATTAGCTTAATAGATAGTTGTTATCAGGACACATTGTAGTAAAAACAGTATGTAGGTCATGAGTTACGGACGTTAATTTCAGTGTACTGTAAAATTTGTAATTTTCTTGTGTGTTCGACCATGTTTGAAAGTTATTGTTATTTTCATGAATTAAATTTTTGCTATCAAAAACCAATTTTCATGATATGTTTATTTGCACAAAACCACAAAAAATCAATGTACTGCAAAAATTACGAGTTAGAATAGTTGTTGTATGATTAATCAATTCACTAACTTTCTTCTTATTCTACTTCTTTTGGACAAACTTTACAATTGTTATGCATGAGTAGCTATATATTTGTGTTGTATGTTTTGGCTTGTTTTTTTTTGTTTTTTTTTTCAAGCCTTTTTTACTAGCTTGAAATGTTTGAATATTAGCATCCTATAGAATTTGAATAAATACTCTTTTAATTTTGTAGCATTCCCTGACCTAAATAATTTGGCCTATACAAAATTATTCATTAATTTACTCTTATTGTAGCATTGTCAATGTCAAGGGCTTCCTCAATCAACCTACACTGGTTCATAAATTTCCAGAGCTTGAATTTAACTGAGATAAATATCTACCTTAGTCTAAGGCTATGTTCAGATTCACGGCTTAAGCGGAGCTTAGTGTAAGCAAGGCGCAAGCTAATCTGCGGCGTAACGACCAAGTTGTTCGGACACAAGGCGTAGCTAAAGTCATAAACAATTTTGAAATTGCCGCCAGTGGGTTTTTCTACGACCAGTGAGCCGTAATTGATTGGCCAATGCAGACCGATTGTAAATTGTGTTTGGACAACGCGTAGCACAAGGACAAAACTATTCAGGTGTACGAGGTGTATAGCTCCGTAGCTTACGCTAAACCTGGGTTTGCAGGGAGCACAAGTTACGCTCCGGATTAGAGACTTACACTAATCGCCGGCTAGTTCAGACACAGATAATCATACGCCGCGTACATTACGCTCCGCTTAATCGTTGAGTCTGAACATAGCCTAAGATTAAGTAGAAAACAGTTGATCTGGTTTTAATTTACATTTAAAAGGAGACAATTTAAGTTAGGCCAAAAGTTGGATCTCCATTGATCCACTCAGGAAAGCTAAGCCGCTATGTGTACTAGTGGATCAGCACTGTCTGCATGATTTGGCCCTAAAACCATTCATTGTTCTCAGCAAATTTGACAACTTAATCCATTCCAATTTAAATAAAAGCATAGCTAGTGTAAAAAAGGATTTATGAATGTGTCCCAACCATTTCGAATGAGTAATCAACAAAGTAATACAAATACATAAACTTTAAATTTGTCCTTTCTTATCACCTTTTACATAGCGAAGTATAGAAAACAGCGTCCTCTATATATATACCCATGAATCCAGATGTAAACAACGTCGCTAATTCGGTGTACTGTGCATGGGTATGTAGGTGCATATTCACGCAAGCACGGTAAATAATAAAACTTGATTGAATAGTAATATACAGTGATAATTTCTATCTCGCCTTGTAATCCATCGATAACATTCATTTAGTTAGGAAATTTGTATGAATTTGATCAATATTTTGGCAACTGGCAAATAAGATTAAGAGGATTAGAGGGAAATTAAAAATGACATAATAACAATTATAACACATATGGTACAGTGTCACTATCCAACATGTGTTAACAAACTTCAACTATTTCAGCATTTTACAGCATGGTTTCATATGCCAACCTTACCAATTTAGGCCGTAGGCTATCGCTTTTTTACGTCCCTACCGCCTACCGCTTTACTCAGCTAGTCTTTCTGCTCTTTTAAAAAGAAGCAAAATAGAATTCACAATGTTGATTAAAACCCACTTAAAAAATACAGTAAACCCCTAAATGGGTTAAAAACGTCCCGATATTAGTGGAAACACCAAAAAACACAGGAACTTATTTTTGCTTTCCAAATTCGGTACTGAGCCAGCGGAAGTGTGCGTGCTATCTTTGCCGGATAATCTTGTCTTGCCGTACCACTTTTCACATTACAGATGTTGGCATGCACAGTGTCACTATCCATCATGTGTTAACAAACTTCAACCATTTCAGCATTTCACACACAGCAGGATTTGTTGATATCAGAACTTGCTAATCCACTTGCCTAACATTGCAGTCATTCAAGGCCAGCTAGTAATTGGGCAACCGGTTTTGTTTTGTCTTTTTTTTCGAACTGCATGATCTTGATAAGTGGTGACATCAAAGTTAAGTAAGCTACTTGTAGAGCTTAGCTAAAAAAAAAAGAGAGAATTATGCACTTATGCACTAATTTGCATAACTTAGGTTATTTGCATATTTTAACGAGTGTGTCCCCCAAATTAAATTGTTACTCTTATCATACTTGTCAATTAATATAAAAAAATAGCTGTTTGTATTTTATTTGATTTAGGTTAACTAGCCAAAATAAGAAAACATTGGTTTGCCCTATACCAAAATTAAAAATGGCCACCAAAATTACCCCAATGTGATACAGAAACACTGTGCCAAATTTCATGCTTTTACCACAAAGTTCACAATTAATTTGCTAATCTGCTGTAGCTAAAAAGAATAATTTCTCAATTATTCGCTTTTAAATTAAAACAAACCTTGATGATTTTGACTATAAAAAAGTTGAATTCAATGTCATTTTGTTTTAATTCTTGTGATTCTAAACTTTAGGATGGGCTACTAAATAGAGAGTTGGTTACTAATAGAGTAATAGTGGGTTACTATTAGAAGCACATAAATGTTTTGAAACATCCAGCATCATACAGAAATAGTATAGACAGATGGTGAATTTATCTATGGTAATTGGCTTTTGTGGACCTTGCAATCACACTGAAGGCATAAATATTTTATTATTGAAGTTGAATCCAGAACAAAAGGCTGAGATGAGTGAGTTAATAGACCATTGTGTTGTTGTTTAGTATTGTATGTACTTTAATATGTACTCAGGGGCGTATCCAAGAATTGGTGAAAGGGGGAGGGTGCTCAAACCTAGGTTGGATTTTGAAAAACAAAAAATAGGTTTTCCTCTAATTTTACCCCATTGGCATGTCCATAATATGGCGCAATTTATGATTTTTTGGTGTTTTTCCTCATGGTATAGTCTTTTTTCTCTGAAGGGGGTGCTCATTTCCACTGAAGTGGGATGCTCGAGGCCCAGATTTTCAAATTTGTATCCTAATTTTATTAGTTAGCTCCTCAAATTTATTCCTTGAATCTTCAGTTTCCAACAAAAAATGTGAAAATAAAATTTGTAATTATGGAGCAATAATTCAAAAGTAATTTATAACTCCATGATTTAATTTTGTTTGAAAAAAAAAATAAAAACTGAGAGTACTCAGACCCACAGCATTACCAAGTCTAGTACTAAGTTATTTTTATCTTGGTTCGAGCAATGGGGGGTATCTCCTAAATTCTACTACTGTATACTATGGTGATATCTCCTCTATTTTACTGCACTATAGGAATATCACCTCCATCCAGGGATATTTCATAGAAATTCTGGCCCATGATTTAATTTTTATAATCTGTTATATATTTGTATGGTTGTTTTTGAAGATTAAAATACCTGTCGATCTGATCTCTCCACTCCAAAATAGCTTATGTGAAGGTCAGTTGGAATTAACCAGATGAAATATTACGATTTAAATATAGGATATGAACTTTGACCTCTATATAATTTATCATTGATCACTGTAATTATAAAGTTGGCTGACACAACTGTGTTGTTATCAGGGAGATGCTGTTCATGTTGTTAAATAAACAGGCAAACTGTGGAGATTATGCCATCACTACAGTCAACCTTCTCATTTACGAACTTCTCATTTACAAACATTCTATTTTACAAACACTGTCAATGAAGTCAGTAAAATAATGGCCATTTATGTAATTATTTGATAATATCTTTGATATTTTTTGTTTTTCATATTTTTTCTTCCTAGTTTGTTTAAACAACAACCTTCTCATTTACGAACTTTCTCAATTATACACACCTTCCAGCCCAAGGGGTGTGTAAATGAGAAGGTCGACAGAAATACTGTATGATGTCCAGCATTTAACTATTAGAAACCAGAATCACAAAATACAGTATAGTATTATTATACCTGCCAACTCTCACACACAATGCGTGAGTCTCATGCATTGGGATCTATTTTGGATGTATCAGGCATATAAAATTTGTTCTCACGCATTAGCAGAATCATGCATAGTCAGCCATGTAAATAGTTTTTCTCATGCAAGAGATAACATAGAGCAAAAATTAGAAAAAAACTTTCTCCAACATAGTGGAAGTTTTGATGGAATCAGCAGTTTTTTTTGTTTTGCTTGTCAATTCTATTGGAAAAATATGGCCCAGCACCGTCGGCAGGGATTGTCTCGCACATTAATGGAAAAAAAGTGTTGGCAGGTAGTTACCTTTTTTCACATAGAAACTTGCATCAGTTTCTTGATTCTGATGAAGATGATTATAATCATTGTAATTTGCTGGAAATTAGGTCAACTAACTAATTAATGGCACTCACCAATATGGGATTCAGGGACCTGTTAGAGCTAATGAAGGGTTCTCACACCTTTGTTATATGCCAACTTTTTTTGGTGTCAAAGTGTGGGACAATCTTCACCACTGGTGATGGGCCACGATTTCTCTGATTCTGATCTAAAAAAATTCATCATCATCATCATCAGCCTGTTTTGTCCCACTGCTGGATAAAGGCCTCTCCCAAATCTCGCCATTCAATTCTGTTAATAATTTTGCCTGTCCCCAATTGTCTTGTGATTTCATCTCTCCATCTTGACCTTGGTCTTTCTCTTTTTCTTTTACCATACAGTGGTTGCCATTCTGTGGTTAATCTGCTCCATCTTTTGTCTTTCCTTCTTGCTAGATGTCCAGCCAATTTCCATTTAATTGTCTTTGCTGTGACAATTATATCTTTTACTTTAGTTTGTTCTCTAATCCATTTGGTTGTTTTTCTAAAAAAATTGAAATTAAAAAAACCTCATCTGTCCATTTTTCAGCTGATTTCGTCCAAATTACCACTGCTTTATGGCCGGTTTTACCATATTTTCCTCTATATTGGCTCATGCTTGAGAAAATTTATTTGCGTGACTGTCAATTCGTGAGATTTCTGCTAATGTGTGAGAACAATTTTCTATGCGTGGGACGTCCAAAATAGGTCCCAATGCGTGAGACTCGCGCATTATGCGTGAGATTTAGAAGGAATGGTTTTAGTTATCTTACCTCTTAATCCAAAGCCTCTAGCGTAAGTGAACCAAACTATATTTAGGTAGATAAAAATCATATTAGGCTAATTAATACAAATTATTTGTTAACCATCAACCCTTGATTATATTTTAGCAGGCCTCAGGATTTCAAATATCATGGGAAACTACTTTTGGTTTCCGTGCCCTGTGATCATGGGAAACTATTGGAAAAACTGTTTTTAGTGTTCATGCAAATTCTGGGTAGGCCTAACTAGGTTTGGCCAGAAATGGGAAACAATTTTTCATTTCTGTGAATTCTTGGTCACAGTAACCACACGATATGGGAAACAATAGTTACCATCAAATCCTGTGGCCTGTTTTAGATGAAATATTTTTATTTTTGTTTAATATTTTTCATATGATGTTGCAGTTTAGTTTTCCTTGATCTTTGCCATGGATTACATCACCATTAGAACTTAAACTTCATTAGTAAATCATTATGAGAAGGGATAATTGTTTTTCAGTATGAGTTAATAAGCAGGAGAGGATACAGAAATTATACGCCAAGGTACAGGTAAAGAACAAAATGATATAGTTCAGTTTGTGGGAAAGTATTTATAATGACTCCTTTAGGTAATCATCCCCCCCCCCCCACAACCATCTGTTAGATCCTCTCCAAATTGATTTGAAACTACTTTATTCAACATATAGACTGATGAATAAAGCAATTCAATAATATTCATGAAATTATCACCATCTGCCTATTGTCAATAAAGCTAATTGATAAGATTAATTTAAAGTGCAATTGCTGTAGATTAAGAAAAAAAGAGGCCTAAAGTAAATGAAGGCCTCAATACTGTACGTCCCAATTCAGTTCACTGGACGGCTATGTCATTTTTTTATTACCATTATCCGATGTATTTTTAAAAACCTTTAATATTAAATATTTTTTTTAACCATAAAATGAAAGAAATAATGTGGAAATTGTAGTTGAAGGTAAAGTTACAGCTGTCTTGGCAGATTATCCTGATTTTAACTCCAACAGCGTCGATGAGTCACGAAATACCGTACTGTAAATTACCCTGAGTGCGCCGTGTCTATTAGCTTCGGTAACTGTCATTCGCCTGTCACATATCCACATGCTGGTTCATCGCAGAAAGTTAATCCTCCAAATATCATTGCTCTAGCGTCAAATGAATTGCAGAATCCCTTTATATTGAACCGTAATTAATTATTTTTTGCTAAATGGTGGTTCTAAATTTATGGGAGTGCTCATTATAATTATGCTAGTTTCACTAGTTAAATTTTAAAGTGAGTTTGTAGCTAACTTAATGTTAGACTGATATTGCAAATAATTTGTACTGACTCCAGGGTGAGCCCATCTAGTTTGAATATGAAATCCCAATAAATTTGTTGGATGGGTTTTGAGCATCAAACACTGAGGCAACAAACCTGAAACTTCTGTAACCACGACTCATGTGTATGACAAGTATTGGAATGATCTTGTACTGAGGTTAGTTGGCTGAGGTAAAAGATGGGTTGTTTGATTCATTTTGAAAGCATCAAATTAGGGCTTGCGGGATTAGTCACCTGATGGTCCAAGACAACCAAAATAGTTGTCAGAAAATATTAGAATGGGTCTTGTTGGGCAACCAGGTCTTGTCTCACGCTAACCGATCATCAAGTCACCTTGGCTCCAGCAAAAAAAATGTTAAGACTACTTAGAGGCCTAGCAAAAAGATAAACAGCTGGCTTTGTAATATTATTACAACAGTCAAATTACAACTAATATTTTTTTATAAGGGCAACCAAATATTAAGCCTTGGTATACCAGAAGGGCAACCCAATATTTCAAATTCTGCAAGGCCTGCCCATCTTTTACGTTAAAAAATATGGATTTGTAGTATTTTCTGTTTGTAGTTGTCTATACAATTTCCTTTTCATCTACTATACTATCTTAGAACTAGGCTATCTAGGCCTAAACTCAAAGAAGCTAATAAGCATGTGTGCATCACTAGCTGTCACATGCCAGCTTCGATACTAGATGCCTAGTGTATCACTATTTCATTGTACTAGGGTTACCTCATCACTGCGATATAATTACCCTGAATTTTTTTATCATGTATTTTCAATTTTAACGTGCAATACTTTTTGACCAAATGTCACAAAACGCATAAACTACCAATTAATAAGTAACTACCGTATATTTCGGTGTATAAGTCACACCTTTGTATAAGACGCACCCCAATGTAGACGGAAAATTTCTTGATTTTTTATATGTCCTTTGTATAAGACGCGTCTATTTTCAGCTCAAACTTTCTTAAATAGGTCGAAGTATTTATTTTTTTTTTAAACACTAAACTTTTACAAATTAATAATTTTTAGTTTTTAAAAGGTAAAATGTGCCATTTTAAAGTCGAC
>JAOTQE010083400.1:0-15468 GCA_025631205.1 Nesometra sesokonis
ATATAGGGCATCAGTGCCCATTCGAAAATGGCGCCCTATAAAATGTGGTTAATTGAAGTCCGAGACAATTATAATACACTTATAATGTCAACCAAAGTTGCTCACTGTAATAAGATTCAGGTTTCAGATATATTCCTAATTTCGTTAATGAATGATGTAATCTTTTTATACTGACATTTGAAAAGCTATTGAAATAGATTATGCGAAGTTGAGTTCCAGTCTGCATTAACTATGGCTGGCTTACAATTCATGCAATACTATAATATTCTTCACATTATCACTTTTCTACTGTAAATTTTTTTTTCTGAAAATTTTAGGGGGTCCTGACCCCCGGCATCTGCGCCCCTGGAAAACGGCCCCCAAACAGGCACCCCCAAGTTCCAAGTACACGTACATCATAGATTTATTATTACGTAATATCTATGACGTACATCGACTCAATTCGCAGAGGGCGTTAATTAACTTCTGGTGGTAATTTTAGCCTGGCCAATTTTTTTTTTTTTTTTTTTTAAATTAATGTCGTGGTAATCGTTAGGTTAACTAAAATGGTTACGGTGATGTTTGTTAATGTTTTACTTATAATATCTGAGTTATTTTTAGTTTAACTTGGGTTGCACTAAGCTTGATATAAGCACACTGACGCTAGCGTAGGCCTTGGCTACTAGCCAGGAAGCCCTGAACGGCATACAGATACGGATCCAAGGTATAGGATTTAGGTAGGTCGTTTCGCCCCTCTTTTCATTTGCATTAATTCTGTCAGCTATATCTACCATAAAAGAAACTGTTAGCCAGGTTACGATGTAATTTAAAGCTGATTTATATTAATAATATTAATTTCTACTGTGTGGCATACCTGCCAACATTGTACTCTCGATCGAAAGCAGTAGGCCGTCTTCCCCCATCGTATACCTGCCAACTTTTTTTTGCCCCACTGCGTGAGACAAACCCCGCCACCACTACCTGGGCCACATCATCTCCCATTTCGATCTGACAAGCAAAAAAAAAAAAAAAAAAGAAGACATTCTGGCCATTTTTGGGTCGTTTTGGCCCAAATTATCGCTGTTTTGGGGAGGTTTTTACCGTATTTTGCTATATATCATATCGTGGCGTGCGTGAGAAAAACTATTGAAATGAATGTTTATGTGTGAGAGTTCTGCTAATGCGTGAGATCAAGTAGCTTATGCGTGAGACGTCAAAAATAGGCTCCAATGCGTGAGACTCACGCATAATGCGTGAGAGTTGGCAGGTACTATACCATCGCCCAGGTTGGGCGCATCCAGAGCCATAGAGAGAGTTGCGACAATGGAAATTTAGAATCCATTTTTGTGTCCAATAATTCACGCGCTACACGCGCGCGTTTAAGATGTATAGGAATTCCCTGTATAGTTTAGTGATTTTTACGTGAATTATTATGTAATTTTAATGCTATATAATCCTATAAAAAGTCATAATAGTACGTTTTAAATATATGATTGCTTGTATTAAGTAAAGTATTATTTGTTAACAATTTTAAAATATAAATTAATATTTGTAATACGAAAATAATAAAGTTGAGTTCTCTTGAATATGTCGTCCCCTTTAAAATGTAAGTCATTAGGTCAAAATTATCGTTTTGACCGGTGTTGTATCCAAGAATTCATTGCTGCAAAACTTACCAAAATTGTCAATGTTACTAGTACAGTATTTATATGGTGTTTAAAATACATATGTATTGTTTCTTGGCCTACCCTAGACAAAAACGATAAGCCACCCTCCATGCAATATTTTCTACTTTTCAACATAGTAATTCTTTAAAAAAAAAACGTTAAATTAACCTAGTATTACATTTCTACAAATTAAAATTACAAAGGCCTACGGTAGTTCAACAGTTATATCGGCAAAGTATTTTAATACTTTTTAAGAATTACAATTATTTAAAATAATACAATGCAATTATTATAGGCCACATTCTATAAACAAAAGTTATTGTCTTAACGTTTTAAAACAGTGTATCTGTCATTAACAATTACATACTGCTATAATAACAATGGTAATATATAGGCCTATTGTACAGGTACCGTGTTCTATGCGCACCCCCGCGTATGCGTAACATTCGAAAGTGAAGACGCGTATTATAATCTCCGCGTTTGCACTAATTGGTTACCAAGTAATCATAATGATTACAAATATTACTAAATTTGTGGAAAATAATGATTTAAATATTGGACTCCTATGTTTTGCATGTATTAACCTTGGACATTAGGACACAAAAATGGCCGGAGTTGTACCACGGGACTTCTAAAAATCCGTGAACGAAATGTCGCAACTCTCTCTATATATGGCTCTGGGCGCATCCACACACCAGCGTCCTCGTCTTACCGCATTTTACTTTGATGAGCAAAAAAAAAAATTCTGTTATTTGGGTGAATTTAGGCCCGGGAATGCTACCTTTTTAGTGCCAATTCACTATTCCGTGTTTTTGGGTGGCTTACACAGTTTTCATTTGTGTACATTTTTATTTTGGTATTAAATTTCCAAAACGCGGTAGGATTTCCATGCAAAAGCGGTAGGCGGTAGGAAGGTCGAAAAAGCAGTAGCCTACTGCCAAAATCGGTAGGGTTGCAGGTATTCAGTGTGGTTGTGCAGGGCCTGACTTCAACGTTTAGTCAGAAAATTTTATAAACGGCTTCCTGGGACAATTTTAATGTATGTACACTGCAATAAAATACTCTACTGATCATTAAGTTAATTAAAGGGAAAGATTCCTTGGCTGTTTGCAGGCCTAGGTAATATTAATAAAGGACATAATAAGCAATGAATGTCACTAATTTCTTGTGTTAATATTGAGGATTATCTACAAAAGTACTAGGTAAGCATAACTCCATAAAGTTTTACCATTTTTCAGGTTTTGTGTAGTACAGCTATAGGACAATGGAATTGCAAGGTGACACATCACCAGATTACCTTAGCAAACTTTCATTTGAGATGCTGGTCAAAATCCTGCGTTATTTACCCGTCCAGTCGCTCTTGCGCCTAGAGGGCTTGTCTAGGCATCTCCAGAAGGCAGTGGACCTGCATTTGCAGCTTGTCAAGTCTCTAGATTTTACATCTGACAAGTGGTATGGATACATGCCAGAAGCCATTGATGATGAAGCATTGAAGCTGCTCCTGAAGAGATGTACAGAACTTGAATACATATATGGACTGCATCCAAATAATCTACTTCTTCGGAAAGAGGAAGGCAATAACAAATGCATCAGTATTTCTGGCATCATCGAAGCCCTCCAGCTTTGTCAATGCTTAATTGGTGTAGAGATCTCAGAAATCCATCTCCTTGAAGCAATTCTGACAGAATTGCCAAACATTGAGATTCTTGGACACTTCCTTAATCATGATGGATGCTTTCCTGTCAATGAATCTTCACAACTGACATTGCCAACCACAAGTAAATTAACTTGCCTACACCTTTACGGAATCGTTCTACCAGAACTTCCTGCTTTAAATGGATTGGATGAACTTCATCTCCAGTTTGTCAAGTTCACTAATCCGCAGCCATTTCTACAGTTTCAGAGCCAGTGGCTTTTGTCATTTATGATGCATAATTGTATTGGTCCAACAAACCCATTGCATTATGTGCCATTGTTAACAGCTTTGGGGAATGCCACACATCTACGTCGACTAGATCTTGTGAGGGTGCCATTCCTTGGAGGCCTCTTGCAACATGTGGTTGAAGATGTTTGGAAGAAAGGTGGTTTTTCTGGTGTTGAAAAGGTTTGTATTAAATTGTCAAATTTAAGTTTTTTCAGCTGGATACACTTTTTTGTCTAAATAATGCAGTAGGTGAGGTCTGCAATTATGTATGTTACCTCGATATGTGACATTACAGCATGGTTGTTGGTCTGTACCAGAGTCACAGCTTGTAGAGTGTTTATATATCATCAGTTCTATATTGAGCCTTTGGAAAGCTTTCACCTTTACATTAATTCATGTATTAAAATTTCAGGTTCGAATTGGTACTTGCAAAAACTGTTTTGAGACTGACATAGGCTACCTTTTGCTAGCATCAGAATACTGGTTGGAGGAGCTATCACTTCAGCCCTCTCTCACAAAAGATAGCTTCTTTTGGGCACTTAGGTTAGCCAAGGTGAATTTCAACATGTTTGAGACTCTGGAACTGGGTTATGTTCACCCATCTATCACGTCTGGTGAATGGACGAATGCTAGGCTTGTAGAACATGGCCTGACGGATTATGCAGAGGCACCTGGTCTGGTATCGGATCTTGGAATGAGTCTTGTACAAGTGGTGTTCAACTCTGTCATTTCGTTGACAATTCACAACTGCCCTCATCTGCAGAATCCTCTTTTGTGGTGTGTAGAACAAAGTAAGTGTTATAAACACGTTAAAATATTTACTCTAATGTTTTATTAAGTTTTGGACACAGTCGCAGCATGTTGGATAAACTAAAAATGTTCCTGTCCATTCTATACCACATTTACCACAAATGCACTGTGCCAGATTTGACAAATAAAGATTCCTACTATAATTACATATACATCAATTTCAATATTTTCAAATTAAATTTGTATTCACTATAAATCAAGGACAATTATCCACATCAATATACTGTACAACAAACGATAGATATATACAACAATATTATACAATATAAAATTAACATAAAATTTACATTATGATTATAATTTTTATATTAGAGGGGACGGCAGAAGGAAGGTTAATATTAAATATTTGTTTGATGGCTTTGTTGTTGACAAATTGTTTGACTTGCAATATGCAATACAATTCAAACATGGGTTCAATTCCTCTTGGGACAATACAAATTACATTTTTTTCACAATTTTTCCAAATGTTCGTTATTTTCTTCTAAAACTCACTTCTGTTGTCAAGTGATAGTTGGCCGATTGTGTAAAACAGTTGACTTGTAAGCTGCAATGAATTTCAAACATTGGCTCAAATCCTCTTTGGGACAATACAAAATAATTGGGTAAAATGGTCTACTTATAACCTGAAATGAAATTTGCACACAGGTTCAGTTTCCCTTCACAATTTAAGAAATACCCTCTAATTTTTCCGAGCATCACCAAATAAAGATTCATTAAGTGCCATCTGAATTCACAAATTATCACCAAAAGGATTCATTATTTACCTAATTACTTAATAAATGAATCGGATGGATAATTATAAACTCAGTTGAGCCGGAGCTAAAATGATAAACATCTAGGCATAATGGCTGCTGTTTCTATCCTGTTTAAGCCATAATATTTTTCCTGTAAGTGAAAAATCAACAAAAGGAATCTCAGTTTAAGGCATGGATCAGTGGGGTGTTGCTCTTGTATTGACATGTTATGGGTTTTATTTTTTCAGAGAAGTGGGATTGGCTAAAGAGTTTGCACCTTGACCGCTGCCATTCCATCCAACTAGACAAGTTCTGTGAGTGGTTGACTGACCTTCCTGTCATTCATGACATCCGGCTTGAACACATGTTTCGTGCACCACCGAAAGGCTGCTCCATGGTTGGACTGAGTGCGGGAACAGGACTAGGGGTGTCCTCGGCCTTAGTAGCTCCAATTGGTCAGACAGATGTGTCACCTAATGCTGCAGATGATCATGAGGGTAATTAACTATTTTAATTCCATGAATCTTTTTGCAATACCTGAATTTAATAAACTGTGTTGTCACTGCTTGCGCTGCCCCCACCCCCTTGCCTGTTTGAAATAATAGGATGTCCTTGAAATGTGTTCCATCTGTACTACTGAGAGCATGAACATGCAAAATAAACATGCCCTTTAAAATATTTTTTTGTCAAGTAGACAATGCTTGTTGTTTTTTTATTTTATCTAATTGTTTATAAATGATCAGAATATTAAAACTGTTGATATCTTTATTCATTTTATGTATATTTTAAAATGGTGTAGCATTTTTTTAAATTCACCCTGTCCCCTTAAAAAATGGCCCACACAACAGTGGAGCTAACACTGCACAATGGATTGTTTACATTGATTATTTATTTATTCTCTGTATTTGTTTACCCAGTAAACTTCAATATAAATGCAGATGAAGCCCCAGATGAAGATGAATTATTAAATTTACTCCAACAATCAAATGATTTAAACGACCAGTCTGTGAATGAGAAGGCCTGCCAATCAACAAGTCATCAAAGAGTAAGCACACCACGCAAGACTAAGTCCAGTTCATCCTATGGCCAGACTGTCAAAGAGTACATTATTACAGCGTCATATACAGAACCACTTGAGATTGATTCTAGAGACTGTGAAGATGATGGTGACTCTAAATATCAGTCTGATATTGAGGTTAATAATAGTAAGAATAGTGTGAAAAGGAAGTTAGATGTCCCTTGTACAGATGCCTCTTGTGCAACAGATTCTTTGTCAGATAATGAGTTGTCAAGAACAATGCATGCAGATTTGAAGCAATCACAGACATCCAAGAAACAGTCGTCTATGTTAGCCACTGGGATTAATTCACCATCAAAATCAGTATCATCCTCCTCATCATCTTCATCATCATCACCTTTACCTCGTAGTTTAGCATCAATACCTTCATCATCACTTGCAACTTGTTCATCATCATCTTCCTTGTCGTCACCGTTAGCATCATGTTCATCGACAGCAGTAGCATTGTCGTCAACATCATCTTCTTTACCATCAGCTGCATCATCATCTTCCCTTTCTGAATCATCACCAATGTCATCATCTTTATCATCATTAACATCCAGTAATAAAAATGATAACAAAACCACTGATGATTCTCAGTTATTTGAACAACAATTATCCTCACCCTTGCCAAAGAGGAAAAGACAGATTCAACATTCTGAAAGTGAGAAAGTTACTGAAAAAGCTTCAGGGATTCACAAAACAGAGCTCTCATTGAAAAAACAAGATAACACTGCTCAAGGATCTTCTGAACAAACAACCGGGATGCAAAACAGATGTCCAACACTCGAAGAAAATTTTGGCCTGACCTGTAAAGCATATGTCCAAGAGTGTACTTACCATGACCATTCTGGTCAAATGAGGATTCGAGCTGTGAGAACGCAGAGTGGTCAGAGTAGTGTCATCATACCAAATAGTAGCTCTATGTATTGCTTCAACCAGGAACCTGATGTACAACCTTTGAGAAGGTCAGTGCCAAGGAATAGTGTATTGCCTAATGGACAGTCAGATATAGAAAATGATCGTAGGCTAGGACCAGCTGTTCTGGTGACTAAGGGTCAGAGAGAAGCCTGCTCCTCAGGATCTTGTAAACGCAAGATGCCAACTGAACATTATGATAATAGTGAAAATAGTGACAATGATAGTGAGGATGACACTTATATATATAGAAAAGACAGTCATACCAAAAACAATTCTAATATCTCTGTCAAGAAACTTAAAAGGACTGTAACCCCTGATAATGTTAAGATAGATTATATAAATCCTGACAATTCAACATTTGGCATACATCCAGACGCAAGTACAAATTCTGTCTCAGAAATGGACACAGTTAACACACAAGAAATAACTTCAAATATAGTAGGTATTTCTACAGCAACCACAAACCAAAGAAAACTTTTACAACATCATGCCACATCAAATTTTACCAATCCGAGACCACTTTTGACATCTACCAATCAATCAAATGTAGACATACCTCAACTAGAGACAATACAGAGTGATATCAATCAAAGGTTGCAAAAGAAGCGGAAGGTGTCAACTAGGAACCAGTCAACCAGTACAAGTGACCCTGTGGCAGAGGATGATCCAGTTCAGGCAATGGTTATAACATCAAAAACCTTGGAAGGCTTAACTCTTGATTCATGTGGTATCTCTCATCTGCATCTGATGGATTGTCCACAACTTTCAACATTATCCGGTAAGCTACTAAAATGTTAAGTATTTTTACCGCAGACCTTCAGGGTCAGTGCTCCGTAGTCAAATTCACTGGTTCCCTTTTATTGCTCACATTATGTGTACATTCCCATTAGTGAGTTTGATCAATTTTACCCTACATTTAAAAAAAAAAGACCTCACTGGCTTATTAAATGTTATAAAGGATATGTACTGTACAGATAGGCAATCAAGTGTAATCTAATCCAATTATCCATTGTGTATACCTAATGCATATCTGACTCCAACTTGAACACGTAAATTAAAATAATGATTTTACCTCAATTTTATGAACCCTCAATTTTACATATTCGAAAATTCAACAAAAATGGTAAAGTATCAAGAATAGAATCATTTAAATTTTAACTGTACATGGTGTTAAATATGTTAAAATTAACCAATATCTATAGATTTAATATATTTAAAGGAAGGAATAAGTAATGAAAAAAGTAATAAAATTTTACCATACCTCAATTTTACAAACCTCCAGATTTACATCCCATACCATATGTTAAGTCAAGGTTCCACTGAGCAATGTAATTTAATAGTTTTGTTAGTTTTTTTAATTGATTAGAAAATGATAAATTTGTACGCAAAAAAATAATTTTATGACATATTTTCTTTAAATTATTGACTGGCCAAGATGGTCCAGAAATTGGGATATTTGACAGATCTGACGTGAATTTCACCAGCCATTGGCCAGCGGACTGGTGTTAAATAGAACCCTGGCATAATGTTGAACTAATGAATAAAAGTACAACAATGTGTACAGTTCAGTATCTTGTTTCTTGGAGTATACATTATAATCTAAAATCAGTAGACCCTTTGACTACATTCATTTTTGTTTCACAAGAAATGTTACCTTCATTATACCAGGATACTACAAAAAAAAAAAAACATTTGAATCCCAAGATGGCTGCTTCTGGTTCATGCAACTTTATGGTGCCCGGCTCCTTGTGGTTTAGAAATCAGGACTTTTTTTTGTAAAATAAATGGAAATCTTGTGTACCGAAAAGTGAGATACAACTATCATAATTGATATTTATTTCATTATATGAGGCATGTCATAACGAAACTACCAAGTTGTCATACAGGAAATTATAAGAAATAAAGCAAATAATAGGAAATATAAAGAAATACAAAGGATATTTTTTTGTATATTTTGTCCAATAACTTCAGTTATAGATGTAGGATTTTGATGATTGACCACTTCATATTCTTAAAACAAATTTATGATTTTAACAATAAATTTCCAATTCTGCTACAAGAACTACAGTCATATTTTCCTCAGTTGACTTTGCCAAATTTAAGGGAGCAGGCTAGACGCCCCCTGGACATGTGCACCGCCCCCCGTATTTTTCCTTGGATATTTTCCCCCATAGGACAATTTCATCCAGACAATTTCCCCCACCTATGTTGTGTTATTACAGTAATGTGGATAGTTTCCCATTTTTCAGCTTGTAGACCAAACAAATATTGTAATAGAATGAAATTACTAATTTTTAAACTTTTTAGTATATATGTTTTGTGTTTCATTATGTTTTCTCTGCCTTTGCACCCTACATTATATTTTAAATGATTTTAAATACTACAATTTGCCTTTGTATCCTTTCTATTGATAAAAGGACACCAAAAAAAGGCACAGAAATTGAATTCCAAAACAATATTTATTTTCTTTTTCATCACATAATTGCACACATACTAGAATACATTCAATACAATTTCAAGAAATTTCAAAAAGTACTTCTTTATTAATCATTATAAAGTACTATTAATTTAATAATGCACATTCCAATGAAAAATGAAGTTATAATAACTATATCATATTTTTAATGATTTGCCCAGAATGTGAATTTAAACCATTTTAGTATTACCAACCAGATAATTTATTAATGCACATTGTAAACATACATTGCATAAAAGAAATTAAAAATAAAGTTGTAATAATCATATGATTTTTTACGACATTTACCCGGGGGTAAATGTCATAGGGGGAAAATATCCGGGGGGCAAAATGCCCAAGGGGCAACCAGCCTAGACCCGCTATTCAATTCAACTTTGGCAAGTTTGATTGTTTATCAGAACAAGTTTAAAATAATATTTAAAATCTACACTTTCTCTTTAGGTTATGACTTAAAGATCTTACGAGAGGTTAAAGTGAAGAACTGTCCCCATCTAGGCCATATTGATTTTTCTCAAGTACCATGCCTAACAAATACTGCTCTACTTGAACCTATTATATCCCTACCAGCTACTTGCAGTCGTTTTGTTAACCTATGCCCTTTGCACCTGGTAAGTTAATGGATGTATTTTTAAATACAGTCAAATCACTCAAAAACCAACCACCCTTCGACCCATCCATTTTTTTCAGTACGGTATTTCTGGCAATTTCATTTACAAGTCAAGTTTATCGGTGTTTGTTGGTTTCATAATTTTGGGTCTGGTTTAGCATGATATCCAGGGTTCTGGGTGATTGGCTTTTGAAAAGTTTATCTGGCTATTGCTAGTTATAACATTTTTTGTGTGGGAGCAGTTGATCAGGCCTCGAATTTTACCACGGCCAGTGCCGTCGGTGCCACCAGTGTATCGGTGCTCCCAGTTAGCCTTGCTGCCTATGAAAATCAATCACAACTAAGGCTGCTCTTTTTATAGACTGGCCGAGATGCATTTACACTCGGCTCATCACAGCTAAGTATAGAAAGTTTAACAAGTACAGTACTATAATACAAATTTATCCAATTAAGGTTGTTTAAAATCCAAAAGGTCCACTAATCAACTCCAGACTAAATGTTTTGATTAATTCTTTTGATCTTGGACCAATGTGTAGTATTGTAGGTCCCAGGTAGCAGTCATAATAAATCATGGGTATCCAGAAATGGAAGTTTTCTAAAACCTTTAAAGTATACAAGAATTAATTTCCAACATATTAGATTGTTTCTGTTATTGTTTATACTGTAGTATTATTCTTAATGACGAATAACGGAAATATACACCTCATTCAAATCAAGAGGAATTTTGTCTAGGTGCCAATTTTTGGCTGTGGTGCCATTCCAATTGGCCTTGGTGGCTTTTCAAAATCATGTTAAGCCAGAGACCATTTGGTCTTGACCATAAAATTGGTTGATGCAGGAGTTGCAATTCACTCTCCTGATCACAAGGTCGGAATTGTCAAGCTCATTATAATCAGTTGCTTATGACTCTTTATGCGTCAGAGATGTCATTTCAGCCGGCATCCAGCGCAAAATCCAACCATAGTGATTTTTGCGCTTGTTAAATTTAGTCGTATGAAATGAGTAGAATTTGTATGCCTTCTTTTCACAGTTAAGAAAGTTTGACCCTATTAAAGTTCAAACATACTTTAATTTGTAACAGTGTATTTATGCCCATTGTTGTTGACAGTCAGTTCCTGAGGGCGCTATTAATGATATAAGCAATGATAGCAATAGCACCCCCCCCCCCTTCCATGCACTGAATCCCCCTGCCTATAATTAATTTCCCACCTTCTATTCATCTTCAAAATGACACCCATGTCTATGTTGCATATCTCTACCAAGAAGTATAAATCAGTACCTTGAACAAGTGGCACAATTGGACCTGTATATTGAAAGGACTCCATTTGTTTCAATGAGTGGATTAACATGAAGGCGCTGAAAGATTTGGCAAAAAGCCTTATATCGTGACTTATTATTATGTGGCTAATGTTTTATAACACATTATAAACACATTTTATGTTATAATATTAAGTGTTTAATTAATAAAGTAAAAAAATTTAATCCAATACCAACATTGCTTATAACTAGGTTTAGTAATAATCTACCTTTTCTAAAGAGATTTTTTCCCTTATATTAATGTTAATATGTTGATTGTTATTACTCTGTTTAGAAAAGTAAATCAGCATTGGAATCATGGTTATTTTCTAATGACCATTGTAACTACCAGCTTATGTACAGTATTGAGTCAAAATCATCAACAGGAACTGTAGAAGGCAGTGTTTATATGGCAAATTGGATGGACATAACTACATGGTTAAATAAGTATGTAAATTTATATATGTAGAGTTATACATTCAATACAAGTCAGTGAGAATACTAGATATGTAATTTTGTTTTGATAAACTCTAAAAAAGTAGGTAGTTTTCTCTGAAATATATTAACTTTAACGGATGGCATTTATATGTGGGAAGAGTTACATTAACAAGTACAGTAGTTTCAACATTTAAAGTCCTGTAGAATGTTAGTAACGTTTTATGTAAGTACGGCACATGAGTATTTCTACTGTATTTGTTTACAAAAGGGGAGGAGCTTATCACGGTGCTAAGGTTAAAGTTAATGTGAACGTACAGTAGTTTGGCGAAAACAACATAATATGTAATACTTTAATTGGCATTAAAATTATAATTAATTGTAGCACTGTGGTTAAACGCTGGCTTTTTTTAGTCTCAAGAAGCTGGGTTCAGCTCATTGTACACTCCAAAATATCTGACAATGTTATAAGCTTGCTTTTGAATTCAAATAAACATAGTGAGAGAGCATTAAATGCTGAACTGAGCTTCCAAAGATGCAATTCTAACATTCACATTTATGTAAAGATTTTTTATTAAAGCAACTGCGTCATCCATTGTAGATCTGTTTTGTCTATATGCAAAATTGACAGGGATGAAGACATGGTGGAATAATCTTTTCAAAAACATACAATACTCTTCTTTCAAAATACTGTATTTCATAAAAATATATGTCCTGCTTGTTCAATACATGAACATGTTTACTTTATTTAAGATAAGTGATTTTTAATCGTAATTTTTGGAGTTAGCTGCTATACAACGATTCAACTCTTCTATGGTTGTTATTGTTGATATTCATTTTTATGTTTCTGCAGCTATTATATAAGCACCTTGACTTATGCACATAATGAGGATCCTAAAGGAAAGAAAAAAACAAGAAGATTGTCACAACCAAAAAACATATTTGTCACAAAATGTAAGAACCTCTTAAGCTTAAAGATCTATTGTCACTTGAAAAATGACAAAAAAAAAGATTTTGGAAATAACTTGCTAGTTTCAAAGAAATATATAAGTTATGACCATGGAACTAGAAATTAGGGTATTTTAAAATTATTTACCCCCAATATTGCAATGTTATATGCTAAAAATCAGCCAAAATCCACAAAAAGGCTGGAAGCCTCTTACATTTTTATACTTTTTCAGTGTAAAAAATGTTAATAAACAATTTTTAAATACACTAATATCTATTCTCAACTTCATAAATTTGATGCTACTATATTATGAGCAAGTTTATTTCAAAATTAATGTCGCTGATTTTTTGGTCATTTTCAAGTGACAATACATCTTTAAGTTAATTCAGCTCCATGATGTAAATAGTACATTTTCAACACCCTGGCTCTAGCATCCTTCTAAATTATGTAAAAACTGCTCATCTATGAAGCAAAGCACATTGCTTTATTAATAATGTCACAGTCTATATAGTCTGTGTTCTGCCAAGTACTGTTTAGCCATCAATTTTACTAGTGGCAGGGGCGGATCCAGGATCCGTTGAAAGGAGGGGGAACCCTTTACCTGGTCTGGTTGCCGATTTTGTTTTGATGAGCAAAAAGAAAGAAAAAAGAAGTTCTGGTACACTGTTTTAGCTCATATGTTTGTTTATTCTTGGTTTTTATGGTGAATTTTGGACCCGGCGTTCCTAATATAAAGGGGAGGCACAACTACGTTTTGATGATAATAGGGGGCACACCAACCCCTCTCCCCCCTCCCCCCATCCACCTCTGAGTAGAAATATACAAGAGAGAAAATTGTATCAGTGGAAAATAAATAACAGTGATTGATTGATTGATTGATTGATTGATTGATTGATTGATTGGGACACGATTTTGTCACTTGTAGGTTTCTTTTCACTCCTTACTCAACCATTACAACAAAGCATAATACTTGCAAGGGAGCTCATAGAGCCTTATTCATGTAGTTGGCCAGTTATTATTGAGGCGAAAAATTCCATGCTTGGCAAGCCGTGTTCGTTTTACTGACTTTACGTGTGCCACTACCAATAAAAATTTTTCAATTGGGAGAAAACAAATTGTTCATTCTGTTCTTCTAAAGTTTGGATCTGTTGGAATAGTTATATTAATTGGTAGAATGTTGGACGTGAAACCTCAGAGAAAATTCATTTCCTTATTTGTCATGACTATATAAAAAAAATATTTGTTTTAACCTACACTACTGAGGGGCTCACTGATGAATTTGAAATTGAAGCATGTTTTTATGTTCCCATCCATGAATATAAAAGTAAAATAATATTGTTTAAAATAATTATGTTTGCTCAATTTTCTGTTGATCGTTAAAGAAGGTCCAATACTTAATCAGATGGGTAGTTTTAGAGAAAGTCAAAGCTAAAAATAAAAGAATAGCCTTTAAACATTAAGTCATTCACACAAGCGAAAACAATTGAGATTTGAAAATTGATTTTTGCATAGGATCACGATTCAAAAATAGCTCTTTTTTGCCAGCACATAAGATACCAAGTGCAACAGATTTCACATACTGTACACAGCACTGGGCAAATTTTCTCAATGATTCTGAAAAATCTATTGCGATTGCAAGAATCCATGGCATTTTCTGTTCACATGCACACACAAAAAATTGAAATTTCCATCGCGATGCATCAATTTTCAAAACTCACTTTTTTCTGCGCGTGTGAACGCCCCTAATAACGGAAGAAATTATACCCTATTCTCAAATATTAAATTAAAAATGTTCTCGTGTAATAATATCGTACTGTAGCACCATGGTATTTTAACTAATGTTTCACTGAGAGTCATGTTAATTACTGTAATCATGTAAGAATGTTATTTTTTATTATCTACAAAATCTATTTTTAGGTTCCATTGGAAATGCAAAATTTAAGCTGAGCACGGATGTTCCTTGGTTACGCACACTGTCAAGCAACAATGGGTGTCATCTACAGTTTGGAAAACCCATGCCTGAAGGTAACTGATAAGATCATCATTTAAATCTCAGACGTATTTGAAACTATAAAAACTATATTAAAACTTGTGAGTCCAATTAAAACTATTGTGAGTCCACTAACTGAACGGTAGGGCTGGCCACCATAATCCATAGATAAAATATCACTATTTATTCATGGCTGGCTTGCGCATAGTTCAGTGGTGGATGTAAGGGGTCCTTAACAGGCTTAAGACCTCCTTTTGCCTACCCTACCCTTAAAATTGACCCTAAAAATAACTTAGTTGGTTGTAATGACAATGTATTAATAAAAATCAATGCAAAGCAGTTGTATATAGGGACTCCTAGAGGCAAAGTTTTTTTGGTTGTCAAAACCAGGACTTAAGGGCCTAATTCACAATTCTGCATCCACCCCTGTCAGAACAGGCTTAAGCCCCCGTGCCCACCCCACCAAAATTGACCAGAAATTATTTTTTCTTAGTTTTTAACGACAATGTAAATATAGAGGCACAGTTGCCATATATAGAGATCCCTAAGAGGCAAATGGGGACTTATTATTGCAAACAGGGTTTTTTTTTTGCTTGTCAAAACCATTAGTGGGTTTAAGCCCC
>JAOTQE010083411.1:0-15467 GCA_025631205.1 Nesometra sesokonis
GGACTTTTAAAAAAGTCTGGTTTTTCGTGAATTCCGGTTTGCGGAGAGTCCGGTATTGGGAGAGTTGACTGTACTTGAAAATTTCATGTGGATAGCTTGTGTCAATGTTGAGCAATCCTGTACACATAAATCGGGAGAAAGATGATTCCATACAGTAACAATAGCTGATCCGCTATCAGCTAATAATCAAAATAGGCCTGTTGTTTATTTTGATTTCGCAAGTTTTTTTTACAGAAAAACAATGTAATTTCTTATTAAATTATGGCATGGCCGATGACTTTTTCAAACGTTAACAAATATTTGCCTATTATTCTACATTTTAACTATTACTGTTTTTGTATATTTTACATCATACTTCAGCTGAAAAATGCGACAAAACTGAACAGTACCATGGCGCAACCAAAACCATCTGTATTCTTTAGGCCTACTGTACTATGTTTTAGCGGCCCTTTTTTTTACGAATGCCAATCAAGTTGCCCTCTCAGAAACTCGCCTCCTACGAACTCTCCCCTTACAAACTCGCCTCCTAAAAAACTCACTTCACCCACTCATCTTCAGTCAACTGGTGCCCACGCTTTTCTAGGCCCTAGGTCAGCTTGTTCCCAAACTGACTCGTCCTCAGTCAACTCATCCCCGACAATTTTATAGGTCATACTAATTGGGTTAACTTGTCCCTATGTCAACTCATCCCCAAGTCAACTCGTCCCCAACCGACATGTCTACAGTCAACCAATCCCCAAGTCAGTTGCTGCAATGGTTAGTTACAAACTAATTATTCCATTCATTCAGTATAAATGCAAAAGTTGGTCGAAGTTAGCATAGTGTCACCGTGTGGTAAATTTCCCTCGGACAAATTACCCCCTGGACATTTACCCCCTAGGACGACTACCCTCTCGGACAACTACCCTCCAGGACAACTACCCCCTAAGGACGACTATCCTCTAGGACAACTACTCTCTTGTCCTAGTTTCGTAAATTTCATAGATTTATACGAAGTCTATACCAGTTGGCGTCAAGATTCCCGGCATAGTCACAGTCTAGCATTGTTACCGGACACTAATGAAACCCACCCTACAAACCAAATAACCCCTATCCTAAGTAAGGTAAGCCTAGGCCTAAATAAGTCTCTCATTTAATTTATTGCTTTTCACTGAACTCGAATAAATATTTTTTTTAAGGAACATTTGTATGACCTAAGATTTACTTTGCAGCATTTCACCTACATATTGTAGTAGTTTTATGCTCTATACCCACTATTTGTCACATGACTGCATTTATTTTAGTCGATTTGGTTTATTGTTCCAAACAAAAAACGAGTAGACTATTCATGGACAGAATATAAACATTCTGATTGTTTGTTTGTGTAGTAGCCAAACATAATTCATAGTATTTACCATAATTACAGCAGAACCAAGCCAAAGGAGGAATAAGTCACAGAGTTAGTTTTCAACAATTGGCAAAAACAAAAAGAATTGTCAATTATTTTCATGTTTTTCATTTAAAAAACATACAGTTTAAACATTCAACTTTCATACTACGTTAAAAATTTTAGATATATGACCAAAAAATGCCATTTAAAATGACCCTGCTTACACACAGTATATTGATAAGCTAATTTCCAAATGTAGTTTTCTAAAAACTTACATTATATATGTTCAAATTTTGGGCTCTGCCACAATGATGTAATTATGGAAATAGGCTTGGCCACCACCCTCAAAATCTTCTACCCATCACATGCTTACCTTAGCACCTGCAACCCATCCTAATTTTATCCTGGCACCTTTAGTAAACTTCCCAACATCCATGTTGCCTAAGTGTTGTGTTAAATAAAATTGCATTTGTCACAGAATAAAAATGAAAGTTTTTTAATTCACTTACCAAAACTCACGAGAACAGGTTATATACCGTAATGTGCATATAGATTTACTCACCTGGGTACTGAACCATGGACACAATTTTAATACGAAGTCAATGCGGTATCTACAATAATGCAATGTTTTTATAACTGTCTCATTCTAACCAATCACGTTTTCACACGAGAATATATGCCGTACATCTGACTTAACCTGACCAATCAAAATTGATTCTAACAGACAATGAAGAAATCGAGAAAACACCCGGCCGCCATCTTGAAATTATTTTTAAAATAACAACCAATGTAGGTTATGTTGATTATATACATGATATCACAGTTTTATTATTAAGTTGGACCATATAAGTGTCATAGGAAGAAAATTAGTATTTAAAGTTGCTTTATTGAATATTTTGAATGTACTGTGATGTCGATACATGTTCCTTTTGTTTATTATTCACCTAGAATTTACGATCTAGTGAGTATGACTTATTTTCTATACTTATCTATATTGCACAACTAATGATCAAAGTTCAATAAAAAACAAATTCAGTGATTTTAAAATGCAATTTGTTGTACTGCTCTACTGCCTTTTAAAGTTTGTTTGCTTTTAATTTTTCAATGTTCTTGTATATAATAATCATGAACAGAACAAATCTGGCCTATCTACTAAAAGACACATGGAGTAACAATGAATATATTTTAGTTTTACTTGGCAATTATTCATCTAAAAGTTGAAGTGTAAAATGTAAAGAAAACATTTTCTATAACAAATATTATAAATAATAATTATTAACGCAACATTTGCATTTTCAGCAAAATGTGTGGTCAAATTTTTAATTATACATGCCGGAGAATTTGCTAACAAACCGAAAATAGTTTTTATTCCAAATGTTCACTTTCAAAGGATTTTTCAAGGCAAGATAAAACAATTGTCTTGCTTTAATATGACCAGTCCATCATTTTTAAGGGGACCCTATGGAAAAAATAACATCCTCTGACAAAAATAACACCCTCTGGCTAGGTAGGTCTACCATGTTAAATTACTAGCTAGAACCACTGAGAACTACCTAGTAAGGTAGTATATAATTACCCTGACTGTTGATGTTATTAATGCCTTAAGCTTTATTCTAAAGAATGGCTGCATTTTCCTTTGTATATTTGTAGAGCATTGCTAGTATCCATTGATATGTAGTATTTATAGGGTTAACCCTGTTAACTACCTGTATCTACCTTGTCACTACCATTATCTACCATGTTAACAAAGTTATTATTTTCAAAAGGAAGTGAGAATGATTGCTCTTGCATCTCCTGAATGTGCTTCCAGGACAGCAATTTTCAGCTCTCTTTAATTTAGTCAGGAGAGCTGCTTTTGGCTCTGAGAAAACTATGTATTTAAATTAAGAATTTTTAAGAATTTAAGTATTACGTATTGGGTGTTTTTTTAACAGATTTCCTTCATTACAAAGGAGATTAATTAAAAAAGTGAAGATTGTAATTGGCTTTCCTCAAAATTCTGAAAAGAGCAAATTGGCACTCTCCTGGATTTTACAAATATGGTGCACTGTATGACCATTCATTATAATATTTTATTTTGGACAGGTTTTGAAGTCTTACTTGGGGATGGTGGCACCTGATGTTGAAGTAGAAGATGGGAAAGGAACCATCTTGATCTCAAGTGAAGAGGGTGAGACAGAGGGTAAGGAACTCCAAACAAAACCTTCTAAACAAAACTACAGATACTGCACCTATATTGATTGTATTATATATTAGTCACCCTAATGTTTGCCTGCATACAACTTAAATTAAATGAAAACCATTTTAAATACTTACAATGTACATTCGTACATGAATATAATTTAAATTGAAAAAAGAAAATTAAGTGACAGGTTTGTCCTACTGTAACGGAAAACTAAAAAAAACTTAGCTGTGTTAGAACAATTCTGTTAAACAATGGGTTAACTAACCGCAGCCACCCAGACAATTGATGCTTCCAGTTATATTTCACAGTACTTTATAAAACACAGTTTTTGTTTTGTGGGTTTAGGGGACACCTTGGAGTATAACTTAAAGAAAGGGCAATGAATGTTTGTTGAAAATGGAGCCTAATCGCATGCACGTCCATTCAAAACTTGCGACATTGGATGCTTTTGAAGTTGTGGTCGCAACAACCAAAACAACAGGAGTTAAGTTTTAAGGTCAACTTTGATTTACTTGATTTACGCTTATTTTAGGCTCAGCCCAGACTATCAAATTTTGTTTGACAAATAACTTTCATATGTCTATATATGGTCAAGATGACATCACATCAAAACCATACATGGATATATCATTACTATATATGGATATATCAAAGTTTATAAAGCTCAGTATAGACTATCAAATTTTCTTTGACAAAAAACTTTGAGATGCCTATATATGGTCATGATGATGTCACACCATGCCCTTGGTTTGTATTTACCACTACAGATTTCAGTTGGTGCCACACGAGGAAAAGGGAAGCCCCAGAAATTTACCGGAACTCTGTGGTCCATTAGAAGGAACAATGCATTATGGTCTACACTGAGTTTATGCAGTTGATTTTTGTTACAAATTTGATTGGATGATATTTTATCAGATAATCTGAAATTGCTGCAAAAACATGGCATCAACTGAATGTGTTTTTTTTTTTATTCTCAAAATCATGAACCTAATGTCAGCATAGGTAATCTTGTGTATCTCTAACCCAAAGTGTCTGGAAAATAGCATAACATAGTACGAAGAGTGGACAGTTTTGGGTTGTGACGAATATAACTCCTTTGCAAGTTAACTGTATAAGAATATTATGAAATGTATTTTGTTTTTATTTTTTCAGGTAACAATGATAAATGTTTGGCTGATTTTTCTATCAAACACTCTTGCCGACTAAAAGCTGATGATTTTCTTCAGAACTACACGCTTATTATAAATATAGACCAATGGTTAGTATGCATCGTTGTAGATAATGATTTGGTTCGAGTATTACTTCAACTAGCTTTTTTCCAGGAATGATATCCTAATGTTGTTACATACAATTAGTTATATTGCCATATCACCATCACTGACAGAATCTGATAAAAATACAGTCCAAAATGCCTTTTCCATACTTATTCTGAGTTTCATTGCAAGCCCACAAGTTGTTTATGAACTTTATAATTTTAAGTTAATGGACATTTTTTAATTCATTTTTACAGTGATTCATTTGAGGATGATGTTGATTTCAAGGTCATAGGTGAAAAGCCTAGGCCCATCAGTGAGAAAGAAGTAGTAAGCAGTAGTGTTGATGAGAAAGGGGAAGGAAGCTCTCAATCTACCTCACAACCACAGACTACCTCAAAAGATCAGCCTACCTCACATGCTCAGCCTAGCACTATAGTTGGTAAGGAGTTTTGGTTTAAATTCAGTTGGTTTTGAAATAGCAATCATTACACTGGTGGTGGTGGTGTTTGTTGTATTTCACGGTCATCGATAACGCAATAACAAAGTAAACAAATACACAACTATTAAACTATCTCAGTGTTTTATTCCTCGTCTTCAGTACGCTTACATTCCGAATAATCACCCCAGAGATAGCAATGCATAGACTTAAAATACCAATACACAGGTGTACAGTCTTATGCAAATACACATGCCTAACTATAGAGGGCGTTAGTCATAATACAACAGTGGTTGTCCACAAAAAACGTTTATGTGATGGACCACCAAAACGTCATTTTTCAATGAATATATGCGCTGCACCGATAGTTATGAATGAGATTAACAATTGAAAGAACAGCATATGTAATGAGTGCTTAAGTGCAAAATGGGAGGTAGGGAGGATGGGTGCCTACGTTTGTGTGGGAAGAATAATATTTGCACCTAAAAATTGTTTCTAATGAATTATCTGCAAAAATTGTCCCTCTCCTATGCAGAGTTTTCACCACGGTGGTCGGCGCCGGACGGCCCCGTCCTGACACTAGCATTTTTCGACCACCACAAAGAGTCTGCCGACCATCAATATTTTTTTTTACTAATTATTAGGCCTAAGCTATTAATTGTTACAAATTCTTCCGAGGCCTATTTAAAAACAACTCCGCCTTTTGTCTTTTCCTTACTCATCAATGAGCATTGTTAAAACAAAGCCATTATAGCAGTTACGTTAATTGTAACAAAATTAACATTGTTTTGCTTCATTGTTTCAAAACAAGCCCTTTACATGTCATACCATGTGCATGTAAACTAGGCTGCCTCATCCAGCTGTCTGATATTGGGCAAAAGATTACCCTTCGGAGGCCACAGACTATCGAGGCACACCAAGAAATGTGCAGTTGAAATGAAACTGCAGTCAAGGCCTCTCACACGCTGAAAGCCTAAATTTGTGCGCATTGATTTAAAAACCACTTTATCATACTACAGTATATTGAATCCTGTCACGATGGCATGTATCTTAGTACTTGGAGTATGTAATATATTGATTAGTGGACCTTTTGAATAACAGGCCTATTTATGGAGTTAAATTTTTCCCCATGGCCTACTAGGTATTTGCAAAAAGATTTTTATAACGGTGTCTTGTTTTGGAATAGGCCTACTAATAGACATTTTTAACTATTATCAGAGCACTGTGGGCTTCTAAGACCCTAGGTGGGCCCTGGCCTATTTTTGAAAAAAAAATTGATAAATAATAAATATTTGATAAAATAATATAGAATTTGGTTTCTAGTAAATTTGAAAGACCATGTGCATTGAGAATCCTGTGAAATGTCAGACATACTACGTATGCGATTTTACCTTAATTTTACCCTAAATCGGCTAATATATATTTCGTGTCACATCCAACAGCAAGTTTTACTCGCCACTTACAGGATGAGATCTACTCCATGCTTTCTAAACCAAGTCTCATTATGAGGCTTGTGGAGTGGCATTGTTAAGTCGTGGGAACCAACCTAGCGTTTAGCCAGATTTGAACCCAGGACCTCGGGATTTGGAAGGTAAACATGCTAACCACCAAGCCACTTGCGGACCCAAGGATGCCTGCTTACGAGAGGTTCAACTGTATTCACGCATACATTCACTGTAAATTTTCTGTTCCCTCGTGAACTTGGAACATAATCTCAGTTGTGATGCAATGATTTTTTTTTGAGAGAGAATACTGTTTTCACATAGATTTATTATTTACGGCTAGTGAACTTAGCACTGTAGAATTGCAAACCCATGTAGGCACCTACTATTTTGGATTACCACTATTTTTGATCGTCAGCTTTTGTCACAAACTTTGAGTTAAATAATAATAATTGTTTGATAATTATTGTACTTTTAGCATTTATTTGTCATAAAAAATTATTTATGTATGTTACATATATATTTGGATTAAATTTACTTTCATTAATTTATAAATCATAAAATTTTATGAAATATTGAGGGTGCAGTTTTGCTGTAGAAACAGCGTCAAAAGTAACACAATTTGATTGGTTTGATTCTGGACATATTCAAAAAGTAGGCGTTTTCATTTTTGCCGAACCTTGATTAACTTCATTAATTTCAATTGAAATATTTTGTACAAATTTAAATTGCCTTTTTTTCCGTTTAGATGATGAGGATGATATAATGGTCGTTGACTTTGATGAAGAACTGCAGCCAAGTGGGTCCAAGAAACGGAGGCTCTCTGATGATATGGAAACTGTAGCTGCTAAAAAATCAAAAGTGACATCACAGACAAAAAATGGTGATGATGAACTGTTAATCATTGACCCTTAATATCATGCCAATCCACAATTTTGTATTTTTGTGATTTTCTTCTTTTTGCTTTGTTATCAGGTTACAATTCAGCTGTAAATTATAAAAAGAAAATTTTAAAAATGATATGAAATTTACGGTACATAACTGTTGGGAGTCGCACACGCTTTTAGCGACAGTGGGTTTCCCGCTTTTGTGGTTTATAAAATAAAATGTGTAGTTGTTGAGCTACTTAATGTTTCGATCAAAATATACCGACCATCCTCAGGCACGTTATATTTATATAATATTGAATGCCTTTTTTTCGGGGGATACCGAAATATATTATTCGAGCTGTGTCAAAATATTGAACAAGTTGAAGACGAGTTCAATATTTTGCACCAGCGAGTACAATATTTTTTGCTATCCCCGAAAATAGGCATTCAATATAATGATTATTCAATATAGCTAACTTGTAAGCACCGATTTATCAGGGCTTTAGTCATAGGCTAGGCCTAGCCTAGGGCCTAGGCCTGCCATGCCGGCGACCAGGCCTAGCTGCTAGGTAGCCTACGTCTTCAAATTCAAAATCCATTTTCTTCTCTCAAAAAAAACATTAACAGCAACTCTTGTAGGTTTCTTTATTAATTAGTGATTATTCATAATTAACAACAGTTAGTCAATTGTGCGAAACAGGTAGTTAAGCCTAGCTACCTCTTGTGCGTTTGCAACTTACCACAGTAAAAACAATTCTCTCGCTTGGCAAAGTGACGTCATCGGCTAATATCCCACTACACGCAGGGGGATACTATATAATATAGAACCAGTCAACACGGTAGAATTGAATAATAATACTGTAATTGATATTTCACCATTTAAACTTTCAGACGGTATAAGATAGCATACACATATATGTTTGATTTAGAATATAAAACAAATATACATCGCCTAATTTCGAGTTTCTGGTTAAAACTATGGACTGAGGTTCCTCCAAATAGTACTAGTCACTGATGTGAATAATACTACTTGCAGGCACTAAGGCCAATAGTTTTAACCAGCAACTCGAAATTAAGCGATTTATATTTGTTTTATTTTAAGAGGAAGGGCTTAGGCAAATCCTAGGCCTCCTTTAGGCCTAGGGCTACCTTTCCCATGGCTTTGGTTGCGGAGGTGCGATCTAGGCCTACTACTACCCGGGTAGAAAAATCAAATGGTGGATGGAAAATCTTTGACCCTTTCACTGTGTAGTGCTATTCCAACCTCTGTGCGGGACATGTTTGGAAGGAAGGTGATTTAGACATAAATGCCAAAAAACTACTAAAAGAGATTACTTTGAGATTCTTTTTTATAATTGGGTGGACAAGATGTTGGTTTATGGTGGAATGGGAAAAAATTGGTAATTTGCATAATTATGACATCATGATGGCCATTTTAGATTCTTTTCATCAAGTCTGTGAAAAAAAGCTGGTTTTTCACCAAGAAATTCCAAACGGATAATCATAATTTTAGAAATAATAAATAGTTAAAATTCCAAAGAAATTTAATTTGGTGGATTTTGGAAGGCATGCTCTTTAAAGTCAGTGGCATGTTGAGATTATGCTTGGTGGAAGGCTTTTAAACCAGCATTATGGTGGGTGGAGATGGGTAGCGCCACCCACCTGTGTTCACTATAGATTTGATTGATTTTGTGTCACTGACGCTATTTAGCAGGCATGATCATAAACAATCTCTCAGTAGCTTGATATCTCTGATTATTGCCCTGTAATTGCACCCTCTATATAACAACGTAAGGAAGGAACAGCAGTGTTCTCCCCATAGATATGTTATTTACGGCCAGATAGTGAACTTCCACAGAATACGTAGCCCCAAAGTTCAGTTCTATGTAAGCGCCTACTATTCCGGAATCCAACCAGTCAAAGCGTGTTACATTCTAAGGCTGTTTCTATGTCAAAATTGCGCTCCCAATCTTTCATAAAAGTTTTAAATTTATCAATAAATGAAAGTAAAATTAATCGAAATATAAAGATATTGACACCATAAAATATATGTGACATATGTAAATAATTTGTATGACAAAAGAATGTTAAAATACAATAATCATAAAACCATTATTATTATTATTATTAAACTGAAGTGTTTGTGACGAAGGCTGACAAAATCAAAATAGTAGGCGCCTACATGGGACTGCAATTCTACAGTGTTGGGTTCACCATATAGCTATAAACAATATATCTATGGTTCCCAGCATCATAGGCAAGCACCATGGTAAACCTCAAAGTCGCCCTTTGAAAAAAATGACACCCTCAAACAAGGTGGGTCTACCATGTTAAATTACTAGGAAGATCTGCCTAGCATCACAGAGAAATACCTAGTAACTAGGTAGTATATTTGTTGATGTTATTGATACCTTAAGCTTAGTAAGTAATTGATTGTCATGGTGTCAGTTCTAATTAGTCTATTAATGGCTATATTTTCTTATTGTAGGGCAAGGTTGGTGTATGATAGTTATTACAGTGTTAACTTTAACTACCTATGTCTACCTTGTCACTACTATTATCTACCTTGTTAACAGAGTTATTTTTTTCAAATGGCAGTCATAGAGGAAGTAATGCAGAATATTTTAGATAATTAGGAGGCATTTAATTGTCCTAAATAAAATTCTGAGACTATAAAATAACATTTTAAGCATTTTGAATGATGTTCCAAGAATCATGACCAACTTTAAGGCATTTAATTGGACGTTGAAAGCATCGTGGAAGATGTTCCAAGCACCATGGTCAACTGTCAAGCATCATGTTGAAGTCTCAACAATCATGGTGCCCAGTCATAGATACAGTAATGCGGAATATTTTAAATAATTAGGTGGCATTTAATTGTCCTAAATAAAATTCTGAGACTATAAAATAACATTTTAAGCATTATGAATGATGTTCCAAGAATAATGACCAACTTTAAGGCATTTAATTGGACGTTGAAAGCATCATATAAGATTTTGAGTGTAAGTTTCTTTTTTTTTCTTAGCCAAAAAACGTATATTACGTACTGCTACAGTTTCAACCTTCCTCGAAGGTCATCATCAGGTGAATGAACTACTTGAAGCTAGTTCGTATCATCGGTAGATCATCTCCGATGACGTGCGCCCACTGTGTTGTTAAGAGGTCTTCTCCGGGGGCCCCGAGTTCTCTCTGTTGATGTAGGAGATCATCGTAGATGTGCGACAGCTTGTATTTCCCCTCTGTCCCTGTTCATTCACCTGACGATGACCTTCGAGAAAGGTTGAAACTGTAGTGGTACGTAATATATGTTTTTTGGCTTAGAAAAAAAGAAACTTACACACAAAATATTTAAAAGAAGCCTGATGAATTTATTTGAACATCATACAAGATGTTCCAAGTATCATGGTCAGCTGCCAAGCATCTTGTTGAAGTCTCAAAAATCATGGTACAATGATGCTTGAACAACCTGCATGGCTTGAATTTCTTTAAAATGTTCCCATTGTAAAAAATTACCAATGGGATTATTTTTTATCCTATTTATTTTTTATAGTATAATTTCAGATAGTAAAATTTTGCTGTGGACTGATGCTCTACTACAGCAGTCAACAGTTCCTTCCACAGCAATTGTTGTCGGTGCGGTGGGGATATTGGAACCCTGACCTGGGGAGAATACTGTACAGTATACAGTATATTTCTTATTAATTTGAGGTGTACATGTAGAACTCCTCGTCCAAACTAAAAATTCAATATGTGCATCTTAAGATTGTACCTTGATTTGTTTCCATTGTTTGTTTCACACCAGTCTTGCTGGCCATTTGTTTGTTTCTGTAGCAGGCCTCCCTGTATTTGTTTAGATTTGTAATTAAGACTAGGTTACGTCTTTTTAAAAAATCCGTCATTTTAATGCAAACATCAGCGAAAAAAACTTAACAGCAATTCTTGTAACTATTATATTTTCTTACTAAGTTGATTAGTTGACCTTTTGGATTATTGATGATTTCATTTGTAAATAATCTTATCTAAATATTTTTCCTTTAATTAAAAACCTGTAATTATATTAAGGTGCCGGACACCAGTTAATTTAGCAAAACATTTTGATGACTATTAATATTACCCCATAGGTAGGTAGAATGATGTATTAGCGATGGAGGGTGCCTGTCATCATAGTCTGTGCCTACCTATCTATGTCTATGTTTATCCCCTCCCGAAATGTGCCTCTGTTACTGCTAGCTGTGGTGCTTAGAAAGAAAAATACGCTGGGTATTAGAATTAAAACGGTCTGTTAATCTAAACTAATATTGATGGAACAAACCATCAGAGAAGGTTTTCCAACATAATCTTTAATTGATTGATATGAAAATGGTGCTTGCTTTTTGGAAATGGGGTACTCTGGGTTCCTCTGCGTGTTATCATGTAACTTTATGTATTTTGTTTTCTAAACAATTGTAGAGTAGTACATGTTTTTGTACTTAAATGTCAGTAAAAGACAAATAAAACAATGTTGCCATATCTGTACTGTGTTCTGAAGTTTGAAGTATTCTTATTTGTGTTGCTACAGTATTTTAGATTATCTTCATAAATTTAATACTGTTAAACCATGGAATAAATAGTTTTAACTATAGTTAAGCTATTTACTCCATGGTTAAACTTGCCTAAGACGAATTATTTTTCAAGTCAAATTTATTTTTTTATGCCAGGTTGATGATTTTATGTTAATAATGTCTAGTGTCTAAGTCGATTTTTCTAAGTCGATGTTTTTCAATGCCATGTTGAATTTGACTTAGGCTAGTTTTACTGTATTTAACAAAATTATTGTAACTTTAAAGTTACCCGGTTGCAGGTCCAGACATTTATGAAGGGATAAAAAGTTAAGAAATTTACAATCCATCCAGGTGGGCGTGTTTTAAGCTGAAGGGGTCCGGACCCCTCCCCTCCTCACCAGACACCACCGCCCTAAATCCGCCACTGGCTACCAGTTTCTATTTTCTATCAAGCAGCTGCTAACAAGGGTGGGCGTGTTCCTGTTTTTAATTTGACAAGCAAAACAAAAACGGTACTGTATTTGTCGTGTTTCGTGTGATTTTTTATTTGCCGTGTTAGCCATGCAATCAGTTGTGAATCTGGTGGGGTGAGGAGATTCTAACAGAAAAGAGCCTCAAATAGCCTACATGCAATGCGAGGCAGTTAAAGTTTGTTTTATTTTTCAAACTTAAAATCGGGAACACGCCCACCCAGACGGGAATGTAAATTTCCTAACTCTATCTCTTGGTATATTGGGGACTCGAATGGACTTGAAAATACCATAAAATGGAAGTTCTACCACAAAACCTACAATTCCCCCGTACGGGGAGAGGGCTTTAGCCCGTCCCCTAGCGCCCCTCACCCGTTTTAAAGCCCTCTCCCCCGTTACTCCTCCATTGTCTCCAACTAGTAACAGACCGATGGACTGAAACCTATGTGCTAGATAATGATTGACAAAAACGCTTATGATGATGGGTCGGGAAATGGGGGATCATGACGATGATGAAACAATTATGGTAACTGTTTTCCTGGCAACCTATCGGAAGAACTTTTTTTCATTACAGCTAATATAAAATCAGTATTCCGAACATTTTTGTACCAAAATTAAAGTCTCTAGCATAAGTAGAACTAAACATTGGATTACGTTTTTTTTTTATAATTGCGGCCATTTTTAATATGGCTGTCAAACCCCCGCCCACATGAAAAAAATGTACCAAATACCTTTTTGGTTTTCTGGGGTCTATTCTACAACATATCTTAGTTATATGAAATACTGTTTGGAAAAAAAAAAATGCAAAATTATAAAATTGACTGGACTATATACTATTTACTAAAAAAAAAACCTCCCGAATTGTTTAATTTCGGGGTTGAACGTCTCTCATAGGACTATGAAAACTTGACAGTGGCGGCCACAGGGATGTTGCCCTAGTTACATTATTGAAATATCTGGGCTGGCAGAGAATAATTTGTATGCACGTTTTACTCACTGAACCTCATCGGGGGACACAGGTCGCCCCAAACTATAGAATTTTGACTCTGGGAAACCCCCTTAAATTTATTCTGCGACCGCCCCTGCTTGAGAAAGTAGCTTATTAAACAATGGAAACTGACCGTAGAAAGGACAGACAGACAGGCAGACCAACCAACTGACCAACACCCAATTGGATGACCGAAACACAGCACCAGAGCTCCCAAGTTGGAGATATTTTTATGTATAGGCCTATGTAATGGGAATATAAAAATGAAATCATGTAAACAACAATGCTTTGATTGTTTACAAATTAAAGGGGGTACTAATAATTTTTGCTGTGTGTAATATAATTGCCATAAATAGAACCTTCAAAATACCATACTAAATAAATTAAAATAACATTCTTTTTAAATTTTTTAATTCTAATTAAATTCTTTAATTAAGTAAAAAAAATTGTCCAAGCTATTCCTGGAGACTTGGGAACCATGTGGTAGTTGGAACCAGCTGCTAAACTTCAAACCAATTGGACTATTATGTACCTGCCAACTTTTCTGGCTCCAATGCGTGAGACAAACCCTGCCACCAGTACTGGACCATATTTTCTCCGATTTTGATCTGACAAGCTAAAAAAAGTGTCAACTGAACATCTTCGGGCTGTTTCTGTCTAAATTACTACTGTTTGGGGGCCGTTTTTACCGTGACCTGGGAGCCATGTGGTAGTTGGAACCAGCTGCTAAACTTCAAACCAATTGGACTATTATGTACCTGCCAACTTTTCTGGCTCCAATGCGAGAGACAAACCCTGCCACCAGTACTGGACCAAAAAAATTCTCCGATTTTGATCTGACAAGCTAAAAAAAGCGTCAACTGAACATCTTCGGGCTGTTTCTGTCTAAATTACTACTGTTTGGGGGCCGTTTTTACCGTGACCTGGGAGCCATGTGGTAGTTGGAACCAGCTGCTAAACTTCAAACCAATTGGACTATTATGTACCTGCCAACTTTTCTGGCTCCAATGCGAGAGACAAACCCTGCCACCAGTACTGGACCATATTTTCTCCGATTTTGATCTGCTAAAAAAACCGTCAACTGAACATCTTCGGGCTGTTTCTGTCTAAATTACTACTGTTTGGGGGCCGTTTTTTCCGTATTTTGATCTATATAATGGTGAGGTTTCGCAAACTTACGAAATACGAAAACGGATACGTCACACTCCAATTTTTGAAAGTTACTGAATGTGTTCAAAAATATATTAAATTTTCTACTTATGAATTGTTGATGTTCGTCGTAAAACCCTGACCAACTTTGACAGATATTTAAGGTGTTCTGTTCAAATGTTACAAGAATGTGTGACGTATCCGTTTTCGTATTCGTATTTCGTAAAGATGCGAAACCTCACTAATCATCTCACGCGTGAGAAAAACTATTGAAATACTGTAATGAGTGAGAATTTTGCTATTGCGCGAGAAAAAAATATTTATGCGTGACGTCCAAAATAGGCTACAATGCGTGAGACTCACGTATAATGCGTGAGAATTGGCAGCTAACTATTAGAACTTGAAATACCATGTAATGAAGAACGTAAAAAGCACCAAACACAGAAATGATCGCCAAAACGTAGTTGCGACTCCTCCTTATGGAGTGCCGAGTATAAAATTGACCCCAAAAATAAATAGTATATATGGGCCATGAACAACAACAGGTATCAAAGCTCGCAAAAATGTAGACTTGACTCAAAGTGTTTAATCAATTGCGCCACCAGTGGACCTGGGAAAGTACGTCCCTCTTTTGCTGGATCTGGATCCGACATTGACTTAAAGATATATTGTCACCTAAAAATGAAAAAAAATCATCAACATTAATTTTGAAATTAACTTGATCATATCAAAGTAGCATCAAAGTTAAGAACTGGAGAATAG
>JAOTQE010083422.1:0-15467 GCA_025631205.1 Nesometra sesokonis
TAGGCCTGAACACTTTTGAAAAAAATCTAGGGGGGCGTTTATTAGGGCCGGGGCGTTTATTAGGAACAATACGGTATGAAGGTTAAAGAATAATAACCCACCCTGATTTTCAAGATTTGGTGTCGGTCAGGCTTGGGAAAAACAAGGATTTTCTAGGGCCACAGTAATGAATAATCCATAAGTGAAGTGCATTATCTGTAAATTATTATCAAAAACTAAATGGTGAACTTCTGTCGAATTGTTATCCCCTATTTGCAGTTTCATGGTAGTGCCTACAGTTGAACCTCCCGTAAGCGGACACCCTCGGGACCGGAAAAAGTGTCCGCTTACGGGAGGTGTCCGCTTACGACAATTTCGGCCGATAGAGGGCCAAAGTTTTAAAATTATGTATACGTCCTTATGTCTCACACTTCACTGCCTTCTCAACACAAATGGTTTCTTAAATATGTAGACAATGCATTCTATATTTTATTAAATATTGTTTATCATTTTTAAGATTGGTTCAGTAATACGATTCTCAGCCATTACATTATAAGGACGATTTTGTACAGAAATTTGTATTCGTAGTACAGAAAAACCACAACATTTTCCGTCCCCTTATGGGAGGTAAATTAGCATACAAAAAATCTAAATTTCAAGACAAAAATGTCCGCGTCCGCTTACGGGAGGTGTCCGCTTATGAGAGGTACCAAATGCACTGATTAGATAGGAAGAACAAACAGGTCTTTGTATTAGTATCCGTTATGGGAGGTGTCCACACAGGGAGGTTCAACTGTACTAAGAATAATTTGTGTACAGAATCCAACCAGTCATTTCGGTCATGCCCCGTTGCTATGTCGGCAGCAGCATCCCAAGTCATATTAATTTGATATAACGTGCAAAATTGCTGAGTCAGATACATTGCACTCCCATACTTTCGTAATTAAAGGTTTCATATTCAACAATGAACAGAAATAAATTTAATTCAAAATTTCAACACATGGAGGGAAAAAAATATAAATAATATGATTGAAAATTTGTATGAAAAATGCATATTGAAAATTCAATAATTATAAAACAATTGTCGTCATTTAACTATGTTAGCGGCCATTTTAGAGTAGGGACCTACAGGGGATTGCAAGTTCACCATCTACTAATCTACGGAAATAACCCATCAGATCTCAGTCACTCTATCTCTTAAATTATTTGTCCACGTGAAAGTACAGTAATCGGATAAATATGTTTACTAAATATTCTATTCACCTTATTCTTGTCTTGCCCCTTTATAAACATATTCTTTATTTTTATTGCAAAGCGTCTTTACCCATGCATATTATATAAATGTATTCATCTAAAAATGGGCTGTGTGTTGAGAATGGAATGGTCCAATGTTTTGTTGTGTTTGTTTGCGCTTGAATGAGCCCGCTGAATACTGCAGATTGTCAAAACTAATCAATAGATATGCACTAGATTCTGACTGGCAGTCACTGAGCATACTGGCCTCGGATGCTGAGAGGTAGAGAGCATCTATCGGTTTTACCCTGGCAGTATGGCAGTGTGTCCGTTAAAGTAGGTTCTCACAAGACCAATCATCAGCTGTAGTAACAGATTTGGTTCAGGCAAGTGCAGAATAGGGCACTATATCATCAGGGAATGTTTAATGGTGTGTACACTTGAAACATCTTCACCTACTAACTGGAGTGTATGCTTCTATAGTGGATTCTTATAAACAACTCTTATTCACTTGGTTGTTTCAGTCTCAGCAAGTGGAACGATTCATGGTCACACGGAAGAACAGCCCTAAGAAGTAACTGCCTTATGCTGATCTTAGTCTATGTGGATACATTGAACTTCACAAAAGTTCCATATACATCTGATTTTGATAAGAGATTATTTATTTTTTATTATAAAGATTGATGCCTAGTTTTCAAGATATTTTTTGTTTGAAGATTTTACTGCCATAATATATTTTTAAGAAGACAAGAAAAAATCTATATTTTTTAAAGAAGAGATCTATTTTATTTTTTTATTTTGCAAGTCGGCTTTGGAGACACAGAGGCAGAAAATCCGCCGACAAGGAAGCGCAACTCCTTATATATAGAAATATATCATGCAATACATTTTATTCATAATAGCTATATAGATAATATCTAATTATTTGCTATTTTGAAAAATTTCATTAAGTATCAAAACAACAACAGCCGCTATCAAGTTCATTATTCCATATTGTATTGAAACAATTGATTGTGTGTTAATCAGCTATTCGTATTCATTGTATCGGCCAAGACGGTGTAACATAATTATAATTCTTAGCTTCAAAATATGTATTTATAATGAGGAGACCTGTGGTTTATTCACAACCTACCGGCCATGTCAAGGTTACAATCAATACTATCCTTTTATGAACGATAGATTTTTTTGGTGACATTTTTTACCATGCCTGCCAAGTAGTAAACTGGTTTACAGTGCTGGAAAATATCAATTTCCAGTAATACCTCAAGAGTTAATGGTTGTTGAGATCTACCTACATCACAGAAGATTTTTTTTCATAGTATATCAGAGGCAATAACAACTTCTCATTGTCTGAATTTCTGCCATTTACTGATTTTTTTTTTCAATAACATTCAAATATTAGTTTTATAGATACGAATAATTAAAAATTATGAAAAAATTGGTTTGGACAAACATTGCAAGTTTTCACCTCCTCCAAGTTTTTCCTCAACATTTAGAAGGTCCTTTTTCAATAGCTTCTGATGTTTTGATCAAACAGTAGGGCTTGAATTTATACTGCTAACTACCATGTACTCAGATAATGCATCTTAAAATGGCCAAAAGTTGGTCACATTTGATCTGTGATGTCAATAATAATGATGATGAAGATGATGATGATGACAACTCATCTACATGTACTATTATAGAGTCAGAACCACAAGAATTTGAACATTTAATTGGTAAGTAAAGAATTTGTGATAGGTGGCATTAAAGTAATATGGACTGCTAGACGGGTTATAGTTGAAATTATACGCCCAGGTACTATGAAAACTGCTATAACCCTAGACGCTTGTGCTGAGGGTTATAGCAGTTTTTATAGCACTGTGGGACTACTATAAGGGTTGATTGAACTACTATAAAGACGATTGGCTACTATGGGGTGAAAATATGGCTTCTCATCATCCAATCAGATTACGGGATTCTTAGAGTGAGGTATATAATACAGTTTATTATCAACTTTCCTAAAATTCCATGCTAAACCGGACCTTTTTTACAGTCATAAAATCATGAAACCAAACTAAGGAAAAGTTTGAAATTTAGTCAGATTTTTCTTCAGTGATAAATGTACAGCTAGTGAAATTTTCTTTTTGATAATCAAAAAAAAAATAGAAAATACCGTTAATACCGTGTTTTATTCTTGAGACCAGCGTGTATTTTTGGATTATCAAAAAGAAAATTTCACTAGAAGAATATAATCTAGAAACTCGTCTCAGCTTAGGAATCAAGATAAAGCTTTTTACTAAAATATCTCCGCAAACACTCTTCATTTGAAGTACCTCATTGTTAAATTATCATTTTAATCATCATCCTCAATATTATCAATTACCACCATTGCCATTCATTATCAATGTCACCATTGTCTTCATCATTAATATCTACATTAAATATCAAATTTTTTTTGCCATGGTCTGATAACTTTCACATAAAAGTTTTTAGTTTTGCTTAAATTCAACTTCTTTGAATTGGTGGTCCATTTGGCACTTTCTCATCATAGTTTGGCAGCAGTCTTGTTTTATGATACCTTTAATCAGCAAAGCTAGCCTTTCTACGCCCACCTGTAGGCAGCTACAAACAAGAGGGACCAGAGATAAGAAACAGCAGTGTTGAGGTAGCATATACTACCAAGGAAAGGGAATTGAGAAAAAAAGACTACCAAGAAATGTATGGAAAATTGGATTAAACACCAAAAATAATGATACTGCACATGCATTAATAAACGAGCTCAGTCAATTAATGACCTCAGATGACGTAGATTTAACTCTGGGATTACACTGGGCATGAGCAACATATGAAAAACCTCTCAGCGGCTGTTGTCCGTTACAGTTAGACATAGCTGTTTAACTGAGAAAGTCTGGTGGGCATGCCGTTTAGTGTCACTGAGCATAGATCTATTTTTTTATCATTTCAACTTTATTTCAGACCCATGGTCCATATCCGTAATATATAAACATGAAAATAAACTGTAGGCATAAGGACCTATATTACTATAATTGACAGGTTCGAGGCTTGGGTCTGACAATTTTTTTTTTAGTCGCAAAATTCTTTTTCACACTGAAGTGAAATTTGTAACTTAAGTAAGCCAGGTTTTTTTAAAAATCTATTTGAAACCTCATTTATTAAATTCAGGGTTGTCTCATGTTATATCTATTTTAAACAATGCCAAGTAATCTCCTAGAAAAACAATTTTAAACAAATCAGATTGCTCTGATTAATGTATCATTATAACTGCATTATTATATCTAGTAATTTCAAAAAACCTTGCTTCGCTTTTATCGTAAAAATATTTCTTGTTTATACCTTGTTTTGCGAACCATCTGACACAAAAAATTGAGATTTTAAACAAAGATAACATTTCAATTTTAGCTTTTTAGCAAACCCTCTGAAATTAATAATTCAAAATTTTTAATAAAGATAAAAAATGTTTTTATTCCAATCTCCAATTCATGAATCTTCTAAAAATACAAATATTGTGTTAACAATGATTATTTATAATATTTGTTTTCAAAAAAATTGTTTTTTCTTTTATCTACTGCTTTGTAGATACAACTTGCTAAGTAAAAATTAAATTTTACTTTTATTTCGTCTTCCTTTTAGCTAATTGTCCAAAATTAGTTTATGAAATAAGCTTTTAAAAAGCTTCACCACAAACAATTTGTTTTTTACGCCTGATATTAAATATTCTGTCTAGACAATTTCAGTTTGTAATTTTAAAATAGCAATGAATTTTTTTGAAATATGAAAATCAATGCTAAGAGCTTTTTAATATAGCAGTGTATACTTTGTCCATATCATTCATAAAAGTTGGTAAACATCCATGGTAAAAAACGAGCATAAATCACTAGACCAGTGGGATATAAATAGCTATGTTCACTATAACCATTTGCCAAGTCCCAATAATAGTTAATAGTTTTTGATTTATATAGCGCCTTATACTTAATAGTCTTAAGGCGCTGTGGACTAGATGTTACACATTCATATGACTTTCTACTCCCCTAAGGGTCACATCATGTCATGCAGAAGTACTGGCTTGCACTTGCACCCATTCTTCTGTCCAAAACAAGGGTAATGTATGAACCAGTACATCGGTGTAACCCCCTACTCTTCTCAAAAGGTGTACTGGGTTCTTTATAGTGCACCCATGCCGTATGTGTACATTGGGCCTATTGTTTATAGTCCTTATCCGAGAAGACTCACCAATGGAGACTGCAATTCTCATTTGGCTACAATTAAAATGACCTGTTTCACCAAATTGGGTAAATGAAATCCCAAAACCTATCCATTTGGCAGCCATTTTTATCAATTGTTATTGTTTTTAAAAATTTCACTAAAGAATTTATAATTGGGATAAAAGTTTATATAAAATTGGTAACCTTTAGCCAGTTTGACTAATAAAAAATTGACCGTAACATGAGCATAGAATAGACACTTTTGGGGACTAGTTAATTGTTTGACTGGCATCTTGAAACAATACATTATAAACACTTCTAGCTTATGAAGATGTTCAATTTATAAAGGATAGGAATATACTGTACGTCTCAGCGATCTAGTGGAAACTAAATCAATTAGACCTCGTGATAAAACTTGACAAAACCCTTTAATGCGAATATACACCTAATGAGATCATTTTTTTTTTACCAAACTCTGACATCAATACTCATTAAAGTTGACAATACTTTAGCTGTTAAATAAAACTTGACAAAACCCTTTAATGGGAATATACACCTAATGAGATCATTTTTTTTACCAAACTCTGCTATACTCATTAAAGTTGAGAATACTTTAGCTGTTAATTGTAAACACTAATTTTGATTAGTATTTTTAATAATTGCATTCCCATTACTAGTTTAATTTGAGCTTGAGAATGACTCCCCCCCCCCCCCCTTTCCCTGTTATGGAGTTGAAACATTTCTAGTAATTATTTCTAGATTCATTTATTGAAATATTAAAATCAATGTAATGAATTTGTTTTATTTTACTACCGTAGTTCAACCTGATCAAATTCCTAATGCAGTTGAATTATTTGATCAAAAATAATAAAACCAAAAACTTCCCAATTTATTTATTATTCAAATATACAAATTATTTTTACTTTGAACTTTGAAATGGTAAAGAATAATCAATAAAATTAATGAGGTCGCCTATCTCCACCCATAATTCTATTGTTGTTATGATGATCTAAATGTCAATATTTCAGATACAATAACCAATTACAACAAATGCCGGCATATCATACTGCAAGTGTACTATTTTAGTTTGAACACTAAGGCCTAGGAACATTGTATTCTATTGGTGACTTTTTTTGGGTGGGGGTGTTATGGTGTCAGGAGATTCTGACTCCTCCCCCCCCCCCCCTCTTTCAACTTTAAAAAATATTAAAAACACAATAGGCATGCAGGAATGAGACTGTAGGTAGTTTCTCTGTCCAAGTACAGGCAAGATAGGGAGATAATTTTTTAAAAAATGCCACTGTATTCAATCTAAAGTAAAAACATCTGTCATGCCATCAGGGTTGTTAAGTTCGGCTTTAATGCACAGAAAAAAAATTAGTAATACGTCATTTTGGTTCTTCAACATTCTACCTTAAACAAATTTTGTTAACTTATGGCAAAAGGAAAATACAAAAAAAAGCTACCCCTTGTACAATCCATTTTTTTGTTTTGGGACTTTAGAGAGGCAAATTTTGGGAGAGCTGAAGACAACTTTTTACTGGCTATTGATACAACCATGGATCTAGTTAATTTACTGCCAACAGCCAACTCTTCCAAAAAATCTTCAAATCAGTATAATTGGCCATCAAGTACATTAGTAAATTTCTAATTTTTTTTTTATGCTTGAGCAAAATAGCTCAATTATTGATATTATTTTATAATTTTTTTGTATTAGATTATATTTCTGTTCTCATCCTATTGTGTCATTGCTGGGTGGGACATGCACTAGAAACAGATCTTGTACTATCCTTGACTCACAAATCAAATATCTAAAATTACAAGTGAATCAGCAGCATATTGATCAACAGTTTAAATACATCGTTTATTAATATGTACAGATCTTACTAAATAAAACTAGTGCTTATTTGCTTTAAGCATGTTGGTTTATTATACAACAATACACAGTATCATATCAAATTACTGTTCTCTTGATAGGTTTAGAATTATTTCCGTAGTTGTAGTCAAAGAAGCTCAGGCAGGTGGTTTGAAGTAATCAATGTCAAAACCACCTAAATAACATTGATCTTCAAAAAAAAAGATTTTCTGTCAGAATGTTATTATTTTCACTTTAAAAGGGAAATTTGAATTTAAGTAGCCAAAGGGTTAATGCAAGGGCATAGTCTTAGCATTTCAAATCACAGGCTTGTATTTTGTTTGTGATAATAGTCGTTTTCAATGGATGACTTAAAATGTATCATTGTACATCTCAGGTTTCTAAACACTGTAATTGAACCTTTAAAAAATACAAAAAAATGTGTTACCTGTCAGTGTTTGAATCAGATTGATTACAATGGATTTCCATTCACCTGTGTGACTGTGAGCTACCTTCAGTGGTTAAATGCTTATAACATTTGCGGTACACCACGTATGTAGTTGTAGTCTTAAAACTACATACGTGATGTACAGCAAACAATGTTTATTGACATTTCTCCATGCAAACCTTCAAGCAATATGCTACTGTCCATGCTTCAAGAATGTTGGCTATGGACTTCCATGGACCTCTACACTATCTCATTCTATACCATTCAGTGATGTTATCCATCCACCTGTACTTTAGGTTTTTAATCCTTAGCTTCCAGTGTCCTTTGCTTGAAGCATGTTGACTACAATGGATTTCCATTCCCTCTACACTATGTGCTTCTTTATCATGACCAGTATGTAATTCTATACCATTCTTTGATGTTATCCATCCACCTGTAACTTGGGTGGTTAACTGTTACTTGTCAGTATCCTCTGCTTCAAGCAAATTGGCTACGGATGTCCATTAACCTTTACACTGAGTTTCTTACACATTGCCAATATCTCATTCACACACTATTCTTTGATGTTATCCATCCACCTGTAACTTGGTTAACTGTTACTTGTCAGTATCCTCTGCTTTCAAGCAAGTTGGCTACGGATAACTGAGTTTCTTACACATTGCCAATATCTCATTCGCACACCATTCTTTGATGTTATCCATCCATCTGTAACTTGTGTGGTTAACTGTTACTTGTCAGTGTCCTCTGCTTCAAGCAAATTGGCTATGGATGTCCATTCACCTCTACACTGAGTTTCTTACACATTGGTAATATCTCATTCGCACACCATTCTTTGATGTTATCCATCCACCTGTACCTTGTGTGGTTAACTGTTACCTGTTAGTATCCTCTGCTTCTAGATAATTGGCTACGGATGTCCATTCACCTCTACACTGAGTTTCTTACACATTGGCAATATTTCATTCGCACACCATTCTTTGATGTTATCCATCCACCTGTAACTTGGGTGGTTAACTGTTACTTGTCAGTATCCTCTGCTTCAAGCAAGTTGGCTACGAATTTCTATTTCTCTGTACACGGTGAAATTCTTACACATTGTCAATAGTATCTCATTCTACACCATTACATGATGTTATCCATCCACCTGTACCTTGTGTGGTTAACTGTTACTTGTCAGTGTCCTCTGCTTTCAAGCAAGTTGGCTACGGATGTCCATTCACCTCTACACCGAGTTTCATACACATTGCCAATATCTCATTCGCACACCATTCTTTGATGTTATCCATCCACCTGTACCTTGTGTGGTTAACTGTTACCTGTTAGTATCCTCTGCTTCTAGATAATTGGCTACGGATGTCCATTCACCTCTACACTGAGTTTCTTACACATTGGCAATATTTCATTCGCACACCATTCTTTGATGTTATCCATCCACCTGTAACTTGGGTGGTTAACTGTTACTTGTCAGTATCCTCTGCTTCAAGCAAGTTGGCTACGGATGTCCATTAACCTTTACACTGAGTTTCTTACACATTGCCAATATCTCATTCACACACTATTCTTTGATGTTATTCATCCACCTGTACCTTGGGTGGTTAACTGTTACTTGTCAGTGTCCTCTGCTTTCAAGCAAGTTGGCTATGGATTTCTATTTCCCTATACACGGTGAGCTTTTTACACATTGTCAATAGTATCTCATTCTACACCATTACATGATTTTATTCATCCACCTGTACCTTGGGTGGTTAACTGTTACCTGATTGGGTCCTCTGCTAGAAGCAAAAGCAAATTGGCTACAATGGACTTCTATTCCCCTCCATACTGAGCTCCTTAGAAATTGTAATGAATATCCAAGTATTGAAATACATGCAATTGTCTTAGAATTCAATATTTCAACATTAATTTTGTCATCTTCAAGATATGGTAGTTGTTAGAAGTTACTAATATAGAAACCTGAATTGTGTACAGTAGGTTTTGATAGATTATAGCAGATATACAGCAGACTTTCATATAAACCTATTAAATTGAAACCGACAACTGACCGACAACTGGCAACTGACCGACAACCAACCACAACCAACCAAACAACAACAACCAACCGACAACCGATTGTCCAATACCCAAGTAGCACAATGTGCACTGTAGAGTATTGGCTCATGCAATGATTAAAGAGTGTAAAAGTTTAATAGGATGCCAATACATCCTATACAGTACTTATCTAATATCAGACCAACTGCTAGGAACATTAAAATCTGTCCCAACGGTAATGATTGAGACTTTCATCATAATTATTTACAAATGTTCATTAGTAGTAGTATATACATTATATCAAATCCTAATTGTCATAATAATGTTCTATTTTACCTCAACTTATTTTACCATATGACCTTTTTTAAATGAGGAACATTGTTTTTGTAATGTACGTACCACTGTTTAATGCAAACATCCTAACTAATGTTAATTAAATTAGTTCAGGAAATGCGCAAGACAATATCCCTTTCGATAATGGTTTAGTCTGTCGGATGTCTTATTGTAGTAGAGGTAAATTGCTTCCTGATTCTGAAACAGTTTTACTGGGAAAGTTTTTTTTACAGATTTTACATCAATTCGATGATCTATTTTTTGACAAACATGATGTCCTTAGGAATTTTAATTTATCATTGCATGACTATTGGAATGGCTTGTACTTAGAGCAGCAGTTATTGGTTTGAATATATTGTTTTGTGTTGTATTATATATTTAAATGTTTCATAAATGTCAGTTTTATGATATTTATTGACTATTAGTATTACGTCTGCATTTGTACAACTTCTCATATTTTAGAGTACAATACTGTGAGTTTAATGTATTGCAGGTTGTTGTATCACAGTAACATGTATCATTTCTGTTGAAAATTCCAGCATTGTGTGAATTAAATCGTTATCATACCTGAGTCAGTCTTCCCGTGATCATCAACGTTTCTTATCTCGTCAGGATATACGTGTTTAAAGCTGGTGCTACTAATTATTACGTCTTACAAAAATAGTGCTTGCTGATTGCTTAATTCCGACAAAAGTGATTTTATTTTACTAAAACAGCTTATTGTGTACGTTCTCAAAATGTCCACCATAAAAGCTATCTTTTTGTACATTCTATATAAATACCGATAAACATATCAAGATAGTTTTGTTCACCTGTCAAGATAAACTACAGCATTTGAAATCATGTCAGAAATGATGTTTACGGCGACTGATATTTTGCAAGCGATTACAAATGTTGAGGAGAATATAAACAAAGCATTATTAAATGCCAAAAATATCTTGACAAATGAAAATCTTCAACTTGATTTTAATTTTCTATCAGGTAATGTTTTGTTTTTATATCATTGGTCGTGTTTCCGCAGGAAAAAACTATCCGATAAATTATTATTCTAACGTAATAAAATTATCCGATAATATTCCGATAATTATCCGATAATTTTTCACCTTTGACACGGGGTCAACCTTGATCTTGCTTTTGTGATGATTTCACCATGGTGCAACCAGGGTGCCATGCGAGGAAAAGTTAGTGGACTCACAATGCATTATGGTCTACACTGAGTTTGCGCAGTTGTATTATTTAAAATTGATTTGATTGGATGATATTTTATCGGATAATCCGAAATTCCTGCGGAAACACGGCCATAGTCTTGATTATGTGACAGGTAAATTAAGCAAGCAACAAGCTGGAGGAATATGGGTGGTAACTCATTGCCTATAGTGTAGGATCAGGCATTGTTCTGTACACTGAAAAGTACTTTCATCTTAAGATAACAGTAGGAGAAAAATATAATGTGATTGCATTGTTTTTTAATAGTATTTTATAGTAAAACATAGTCTAGCTAATTTTGTCTCAACAGAATGCCTGGTGCATACTTGGGGAATTTTGCTCAGTACAATGCCTTGCAATTGATGCACGCTGCGCTGAGCCAAATTCCTCAAGTTGCTCTGGGCTTACTGTAATGTGTTTGCAATTTACAATACAGGAAACTCTCACAAAACCGAGCCCATAACCAAATTTCACGCTAAACCAGAATTTTTGTTTTGGACTCGCAATATTAATCCAAACTGTCCGGAAAGCTGAACCAAACGGATGTTTTGAAGTGTGGTTGGTTTTGGTTGAATTAATTTGCAATGGAAAATTTTGGATATGTGGTAAGGCTGTGTTCAGACTATCAAATTTTATTTGACAAAAAAACTGTCATTAACCCATTTATGGTAACGACACGTCCATATATGATCATGATGTGATGTCATCATGACCATATATAGGCATATCAACATTTTTTGTTACAGAAAATTTGATTGTCTGGACTGAGCTTCTACTCGATATTCTCAAAACAATAGTCCAGAACAGGCCTTGATTTTTGTTTTTTTTTTGACTAGTCCATTGGGAAAGTTGACTTTACATTTCACTAGCCCACAAGCAATTCAGATAGCCCATGTCTGTGAAAACTTAATCTACAATGTGTAAAAGTAACTGCTTGACACTTGTATTCACTAGCCAAGTGGGCTAGTAAAAATGAAAATTCACTAGCCCAGTGCAGTTTTCACTAGCCATTGTACGCTGGGCTAGCAAAAAATCGAGCCCTGCAGAAAACATGGACTGTCCGAATGGATGTATCACCGTCACGGTACATTCATTTGACATTTACAATATTCAAGTACATGGGACATGACATATAGTAATAAATAGTAAGAAATAACATTAATTTATTTTTTTGTGTCTTTCAGCTTTGTGCTCTGAGAGGATGGTGCAGATGAAAAAGACGTACAATGATGTTGATGCTGTTACTAAATTACTTGACGAGGTATGTTTATTTTATAATCCTATTATACATTTTTACATAATTTTAACTCTAAAATTTTGTTTATTCAAGTAAATACTTATGAATCAAAAATATTCCTAGACAAGGCATAAAAAGCAGTAATTACAATAGACCAGCACTCCAGTGGGGCGTGGATTTCGTTTCACTTGACCTTAAGGTCATAACATCCAGCTTCATGTTGTGTTTTTTCTGTACTACTTCGCCACTCAATCCGGCTTTGGTTGTCAATCTCGCTGATTATGTACATAGAATCTAACATTAGTGACTTTAAAAGCATTTTTGTTAATATACAAAAAAGGCATAGCATCATTGGAAACGAAAGTTGATGAGATTACTGTTGAGTATTGAATTCACAAGAAACCGATGAAGTCAAAACCGATGAATTCGTGGCCGATGTGCCAAAATGTGAAAAATATCAATAATATTTATTTGCAGGACAAAAACCAACCAACAATTAAAAAATTTGGATATTTTTGGGATTATTAAATTATAATTCCATTTGTATATTTTCCACACATCAAAAACATTAATTTTAAAAGTAATTGGAAAATCCATTAAAATGTTTTTTTTAATAACCATGGCTTACTAAAATATATTTAAAAAAAACAATTTGAGCTTGGACAGCCCAACAATTTAGTGGGCCTATAATGATAGACCTTACTAGAATATTGATCAAATAATTTTGCAGCATGATGCCTGTGGCATTAATAATTATTTACATAATAACTGATGATGATCTATGCTCTTAAGCAACATTTTGAAGGTTAGGCTAATTTTAAATCAATTTCCTCATCGACGGACAAGTATCCTCATAAGAAGACTGATTTTGCAAAATACAGAACACAACTGTTTATAATAAATTTAATGTTTTTTTTAACGTAATTGAAATAATAATTTCAATCAGATTTTTTTTTGGCATTACACACTTTAAATTGCAATAGAAATAAACAAATACAGTACGGTAGGTATGGAAGCTGCCCAACCAATATTTTTCTTTTCAGTTTTCAGTTGACCTGAAAAAATAATTTAAATTTAACTTAGGTTTTAGTGACAATCGACTGGCAAATACAGTATGTAGCCTGGCTAAAAGGGCATATTGGTACAAATAAGGTCTTTTTGTGATTGTCAAATCTACTCGTAAACTGCCACTAAAGCTGAGATTGGATTTCAACCATAGCTTTTGCCATAGTAAACATTTTCTTACGACTACAGTTGAATAAAATTTAAAGATCCAGTTTCAAATGTATTCACTAATACAGTCAAAGTTCAAACATTACAAAAAGCAGTATTCACATAGCAAATGGGTTTACTTTAGTAGTCCTTAATACTAGTTCAGTGTTTTTTATTATTTTTATTATCTTAGTGAATGTTATAATTTTCATAATATAGGCCTAAGTTGATTTATTTATCTATCTTTTGACTATTCATGGTTTGTTTTATCAATAATTCAAACAATTTAACACCAGGATGTGTGAGCTAAAAGAAAATCTATTTACTCATGTTGGTATTGGCCCATCAGCACCCATCATTAAACAAAACCCACAAGGGTTTTGTTGATAATTCCTGTTATCAATATGCCTACGCATTTGTTTAGTACTAGCTGTGTTTATCATTTCAAAGTACAGATTAATATTTGAACATTTTGTACATCTAAACAAATATTTAGCATTTTCTTTTTTTTTTTCCTGGATGGCATACAGATCATTAAATTATTATCAATGGCGGATCCAGGGAGGTTTCAGGGGGGCGCTATGACAGCATGCTTTAATAAAAAGACTGTCGAATATAAGAGGGCCGCCGGCAAGGAAAAATTAACACTACCAGTAAAACGTAAAACTGACAAAATGGTGGCAAAATAGGAATAACCTTTTTTCTTGTTTGCTTGTCAGATTCAAAAAGGACTTGTCACCTGGTTGAACCTTCCATTACTGTAGGCCAACATTGGGTCATACAGGTATTGGAAACCACAAAGTGGAATCCTGTATCCCCTCTAGCTAAACAGTCATTAGTAAGCCATCATAAACAAAAATTGGCCTATGAAAATTAGGCTTTAATTAATTTGATTACTAATTTAAAAATGGATTTATATTCATATTACCAACTAAAAAAATTTGTTTGGATGTCATGTGTAGAATAAAAAATGTTATTGTTTTTGGCAGTATTTCAATGTTATAAGTGTTTTACCTAGTATGAATGTGCATATTTTATTTTAAAATTTTTTATGAGGTTTTATATATTTGTATTATATAATTACACCAGGTTTTTCATTGATTTTTATATGATATATTACTATTTTGTTAATTTTTTATGATGAATACATTTGGTATTGAGAATTGGCAGCGTTAATATTACTACCACTACACTTCAAACATTTTAGTTGGTTTTAATTTGACAAAATTTACATTTTTTATTTCTTTTGCTAATTTTAGAAAGAAAAGGATCTGGAATTGGCAGCAAAGATCGGACAAAACCTACTCTTCCAAAACAAGAGCTTAGAAGAACGACTAAACACAAGTGATGAGCACTTAACGCTAGTTACTGATCAGGTAAAGCACACTCATTCAGAATATGTCTAATTTAAAGATCATATTAAGTATGTTTTAAAATGGTTTATTTAGTTTAAAAATGCCCTTCATATTGTTATAATTCAGTTATCACTGTTTTTTCTGTTTCAAAATAGAAAAATGTTGCTAAAAATTTGGAACTGCCTTGAGGGCGCTATAAGAAGTAAACCTACCTTAACTCAGTTTAAATATAACTTAAAAATGACATTATTATCAAGCTATGTGTAACTCAACATGTACAATATTATTTTATTATCATATTAGTTATTATTTATTATTATTCAATACAGATTTTAAAAAAATACAAAAGTATGTAACTAAATTGAACCCATGAGAT
>JAOTQE010083433.1:0-15467 GCA_025631205.1 Nesometra sesokonis
ATTTTCAAAATGTGTTACCAGGCCAAAAATTATTCTTTGACCACCCTAAACCAATTTTTGAAGTCAAATTCTCTGGAACTAAAAGTGCATACAAAAGTTGATCTAGATACTAGGGTATATACAGTATGGTCTATTTTTTAGATTAGTTGTAGGAGAAGTTTATATCTGTTGGACCCTTCCCAAACCCCAATTCACCCAGCGAGAACAAACACCCTTTTCTACACTCCTTAAATTATCAATACCGTATGGTATTCTAAAAAAGCAGGATTGGACCTTATCAGAATCGTTTCGTTCGGGGTTATTGATATTCCACCATTCAAGTGTTTCGTATTGCGAGGAAGTCGTTTAAATTGTATTACCCGGATATAGGATAGGCTGTAATTGAAGAAAAGTCGAATATACAAAAGGACGAGGAGAATAGATTTTCGGGTTTTCCCTATATGCCTGCTGAATGCTCGTCGTCGGAAATGGCATTACTTGAGAATACGATTGTCAATAATAGGGACAAACCCTTGATTTAGCAATGGTGAGAAGGAGAAAGACAAGGAAATACTTTCTTTCGTAATGAGTTTCCAATTTATCCTGATGTTTGTTTACAAAGTGATTGTGTCATTTCGTTACCAGGTCATTTAAGTTTATTACCACGCATATCCCTCGGTCAAAGGTTCATGCTGAAATAATTCACTGTAACTTACCAAGGGTACAGTAACCGAAGTCAGAAAATTTGTTTCAAATCTGGTCCTTCCGGTGGTGATCGGTCAGTGCACATTGGGACTGTGTTTTTTAACGTGCGCTTGAATAATGACCAACGGCTTAACGTTTCACCCGAAAGACGACGCGCTATAATTTGACCATCCGGTAGAAGTACCGTACAAGGAGAGTGGGGATGTATTCGATCGAACTAGGAACTAGCGATTATTCATGGTTCACCACACAGTACAGTGCCTACCACCAGTTTAACCAACTGAGCTAAATGGCACTCTCTTAAAAGAAGCTTAGTATGCTAACAGATATTTTCAATTTTTTTAAAAATAAACAAGGCGTTTTTTTACTCAAATAGGCATACGAAAGACCGATACAACTGACTAAAACTAACGGAATGGTGAACAGACAGTACGTAGAAACTCTCTACTAGATTCCAAACTTATTTGACTGTTAGAACTTGCATAGTATACTGTAGAAATCTTAGGCCTAATGGAAACCGACCTCAAAGGCCGGCCACTGGTCAACTAAACCGTGGGACCACCGCAGCCGCAACACCTTACTTTCAAATCACCGGCTAAATGTTAAGCCAATTGATTAATACGAACTTGGAAAATAGCAAAATAATGGGAATCGATAGCGAAGGAGGACGACATATCGACAGACACACCAACCAACCATTGATAAAACCGGAAAAAAATATTAGGAACCTGCTAAACTATTGGATTATAACTTTAGTTATGGAATTTGAATAAACAGTTTCGAACTCTATAAATCTGCCTACCAATAGCTTTTCTTTCGCCAATGTGTGCGCATAGGTGTTTACTATCATTCATCTTCTATTAGAAACTTTCAAATGTCTGAACGAAATCACCCCACCTTACCTAATAGTAAATTTATATTTAATAATTGTCACTCTCAGTTTACAAGAAATAAATCCAACAACAATCTAATGGAAATTAACTGGAAATTGGAACAAGGCAAAGAACATTTTATTTAACATGCTACAAAATTATGGATTAGTCTTCCAAATGAAATAAAAAACTAAACTAAATGAGTTATCTTTAAATTCCTTTGAAAATCTAATAAAAAACGTTTGAAATTATATTTACGGTACTACTATGTTAAATTTCAATCTGATTTGTAACCTGTAATGCTAATTTACTCTTAGACCAAACAGTTTATCTTACTTTTTAAAAATATTCTTTGTATAGAGTGTAGATGTTATTTTTCATAGTTATACTGTTTTATTTTGACTTTTAAATTGTGTTTAGTATTTCTTTTGTATTAGACCTACTGTAATTTTAAATGATTTTTATTTTACGCTTTGTAAATATTTTTGATCTGTTATTGAGATCCACTTGTGAAACCAGTACATTGATACTGGAAGTGCTATCACATTAAAGAAAGAAAGAAATAAATCAGTAGTTCACTCCAAAATCGAAACGCGAATTGTGCCAAATTTCCGCCAAATCCTACAATATTATCTATCTTAATCACAATTACATACATAGGCCTACTATAAAGGTTCTTCATATTTATTGATATCTGACAATGCAAACCTCCAAGCAGTATAGATTATCATACACCTTTTTATCTGCTAACGGGGATTAAAAAGGACCAGAAATGTATTTTCTAACCCCTTTGATATTTGACCTCGTCATAATGCAGTATCTCAGTCATACTAGTCATAGAGAACTGCTTTGGTGTCAAAATGTTCAGGTTATACATATTTTATTACTTATACACACTTATGACCATAACAAATATTATTCCTTCAAAGTTTGTTTTAAGGGATTTTGCACAGAAGGTATTTTGGTGTACCATTTAATACACGATCCGTACTACATAGGTACATGACCAAAACAAGTTAACAACGTGTTTATAAAGTGTTTAAATAGATCTTATCTCATTCACTACCGAACTATGGTAGTTAATAAATATCGATTTAATAGACATATAACATGATAATGATAATATCAATGATAGGAAACGATCTATTGAGTGGACCCAAGACAGGTGGAATTATAGTCACCCCTCAACCTGTAGTTTCAATTGAATAATCAATAATCAACGGTATCTTTACAATGAGATCTTAATATACAATTTCTCCAATTTCAATAACACACTCAGATTTATTGTATCGCTGACTTTCTATGTACATAGCGACCCATGAGTGGTTACTATGAAACAGAAAGGCAAGTAAATACTGGAGAGGGTCAATACTTGTTTTGCAGCGATAGGCATATCACACTTCAAGAGATTAGGTTTATCATTAGACCGTTATTATCCCTTAAGCTACATTCTTTGGATGATCGGTCTTGTGCGGTTTTATTTTCAGTCTCTAACATCATTGCCTCTTTTTAAAGATGAAGCTTAGGATGTTTACTAAGGTAAGCCGGTTATTTTAATACTCGTTTTCTTGATTGTGACTTCCTGTATAATTGAATCTCCTTTTCTTTAAGGAGATACTAATATTATTTAATACTTTCTATTATTGCTAGAAATGACAATACTGCAGATATGACAGACCTTGCTTAATAATCGTTGGTAGTAGATTTTAAAATAAAAGCAAAAATGTAACATATTTGGATGTACAAAACATATTTCCAATATTGGGCGTTTCGACTACGTACTTTTGTTCACTTCTTTGATTTTTTTTGTTTGGTGTTTTGTGTGGGTTTTTTTGACCCCGTAGTTCTGGCACCATAAATTAGAAGCAGAAATTAATAAATTCAGCAATCGCTCGGTAATTGTAATGAAATTGTAAAGTCTAAAGGTGTTTAAAGTGGCCAGATGGTAGGCCTATTTAACATTTTTTAACATCGTTCCGCACACGTAAATCTCCCAAAAAACACGTCAATTCGAAATTTTTTTTTCTCTTGATATCCTTCAAGTGGCACACGATATGTAATTCGCGAGAAGATTCGCTCGCAATTGCAAGCCCCCTTCCTAATCATACGGTTCTTTGTTCTTTATCAGTTGAGAATGGATGCCTTAGGCCTATTTTTTGACAGAATAGGAATATTTGTCCAGACCCAGTCACGCTCGATTCTTTGCAGTATTGTTCGTCTAGAAATTTAATTACAAGTGGATCCAGGATAGTGAGTTTGGGTGGTGGGGGGTGGGGATGGGGCTGGTGAGGTTGATACTTTGTAACCGGTAGCATGCTGGCCGGTAGGACTTTTACAAGAAAATATTATTATTGTATTTACACTAATTTTCTCTGGTGTGTGTTAATGACGGCCATCTGATGTATCCAGGATTGTGGGTTTGGATGGGGGTGGGGTGGGTACTTTGTAACTGGTAATGTGCTGACCGGTAGGGATTTGACATGGAAAGCATTGTTATTGAATTTACACTAATTTGCTCTGGTGTGTCTTTATTACGGCCAACTGATGTATTTAATGGACATTCTTATTCAAACCAACTAAAAGAGAATTTTGTGCCAAATTTAGCCTGTAAATATTTCTTTCAATAGTTTAGGGGATTAGCTTCCCATTTCCTTTCCCGTTTCTAAGGAAAATCACACTTTAATTCTTTCAGTTTTCTAGATTTAATTTATGTTATTAAATAAGAAAGTAGAATGCATACTTCAAGCAATGAGATCCACGCTATTGTGACAGGATTCAATATTTCGACATAAATTGTGTCATCATCATATTCCTGATGATGGCATAATTTATGTCAAAATATTGAATTCTGTCACGGTGGCGTGGATCTTATTGCTTGGAGTATGCATTCTACTTTCTTACTTCAAGTTGATTAGTGGACCTTTTAGGTTATTAATTAACGTATTAAACGTAGAAAACGCGAAGAACAGAATGTTGTAAAACACTTGAATATAGATGTCTTGTTAAATATGAATATAGGTAATTAGTTCAAATTACGTTTCATTATTTTTATATAGTGATTAAAATCAAACGGGATATTCTTATTGAATTGTTGGACCTATATAAATATGAACTCGGAAGCTGACGTCAATCATATTGAATTAGAATGCGTTTCACATACGTCACCACCTTATACAAAAATTGGTAATGGAGTTGTCGAATCGGATCACATTGAATTGGAACGCGTTTCACAGACGTCAACATCTAACACAAAGCGTCGTAATGCTGTTGGCGACATAACAGAGAGTCTGCATTCTTCGTTACCTAGTACTCCAAGTCTGTATCATCCAGCTACACACATAGGCCTATATGGAAATTATCACCGAATGCAAAAGCATACACACCTCACAAGAAGTCCTATTTACGGGAAACAGGTAATACAGAATGTTAACTCTAGACCTATAATATGATGATTAAAACTAACATTAATCTATAATTTATTGAGTAACAAAATTGTAAATAAATCAATTGTTCTTAAAGATTATTATGCTTTTAAATTTTATTTAAAATAGAGAATTCCGTAGAATGTTTTAAAGCTTGTTCTTGGAACAGAATTTTGTTTTTAGTACAAAGGGTCGAGATGACGTTGAGGTTTTAACGAGTATAACGCTTGATCAAAAAACAGAGCATGTTGTACTTTATCTCATCAACTGTTAACCAGTTACATCACGTATGTACGTTTGATGAAGAAAGTAGTGATGAAGAACACGGTTCAATGTTGTTAATCCGATTGATCATGCGAATATTTAGTTGTTGCCTACTATTAGTTCTATGGAGTTTCTTGCAATACACACACCTTACATTTTTATTATAGACTACTTCTAGTCTAATTATAATGATTGTAAACATAGTATGACAAAATAATGAACGTTGGTAATTTACGGTTTAGCGACTGGACAAAACTTACTTCGATTAAAACAAGAGAATAATGCTACAACACTGCCACTTTGAAAACTGTCTTAATGTTCAGGGCCGTACTCAGAATTGTGCGAGGGGGTGTGAGCAAAGCGAAACCCAGACCTGGGGCCAGGGGCCGCCAAGGGCCTCCGGTTGGAGTCAAGGGGCCGAATGCTCTTAGAATTTTTGCGTTTTTACCGTCTAAAACACGTCTAAATGCATAATTTGAGACAAAAATAGGGACACAATTTTATATATTTAATATTAATTTCAGTAACATTTATTCTGGAAAAAGTGGACCTTTTGGCATTGGGCATTGGGGTGGGGGAGTCCGCACCCAACGTAACCCCTCCCCCTGGGTACGGATCGGATGTTTGGTGTAGACGCTGTGAAATTTCTGGTAATATAAAGACTCTCAATAGGCCATTCCTTTGTACTTTCCAGAAATTGTAGCCAGAGATGAAAAGGGCCGAGACAAACGTGAATGTTGTTATTTTGTGGTCGAGAAAATAGAATATTTGAGGAATAGTTGTGAACTCCAGACGAGGTGTTCTTCTGCTACATAATGACAAGCACTTTCCTCGATGTCATAACATATTTCTCCAAGATGAACTTAAGAAAAATAATATAATGATTGCTTCTTTTTTTAATTTCCAGAAATTATTTACACGTTTTAGACGTTATGTATCACTTATCTAATGTATTAATGTATTGTTATAGGCAAAGATGAAGTTCATAAAAGTTGTAAAAGTGGTTCTATGTCTGGTAAAGTTTTTCGCCATAATCTTTAAAAAGTGAGTATACACCAGTTGTTGCTATATTAATGATATGATGTATCAACACTGAACGAAACAAGATCTCGTGAGATATATAGCTCCAATACATACTTAATCGATTAATCACACTAATAAGGCTGTTCCGCAAATTTACGAAATACGAAAACAAAAGCGGTTACGTCACACTTACATTTACAGAATTGCTAAATGTGATAAAATATATATATCAAATTTTCTACATACGAATCTGTGGTTATCCTCTTACAATAAGAACAAACTGTGACAGACATTCAAGGTGTTCTATTCAAACGTTAGAAATAATTTATGACGCATTCGTTTTTTGTTTTCGTATTTCGTAAAATGGCGAAACCTCACTAATGTATCTAGAGCGCTATATTGAATATGGTAATGTAGAAGAGTAAAAATTACTCTGTTGGAGGGGAATTTAAAGTTACCTTGCAAAATATTAGTTATGGTTTTTTTTATCATTTTAAATGAGTATAGGCCTAATAACATAAATATTTATAGAGAACACATAATATTAAAGTTCTCAAGGTGTTATTTTTAAGCAGAAACCTGCTTGTTTTAGTTTTTATCAGTTAATTTAAATTGTAAGCCTGCGCAAAAGGATATGACTTTACGCACTTCGTAAAACAATGAATTGTATGACAACATATGATATTTTCAGGAATGGTATTTCACAGACAAACAAAATAAACGATTTAGGTTGATGAAGCAGTAGTTTTGATTTAGATTGTAACAACGTATCAATACAATCTTAAAAAAATCTCCATTATCAATTTTATTTAAACTGGTGAACTGTTCATATCTTTGTATTGGATGTGTAATTCTGAAATAAAAGATGAATGATTGAATTGACTACTGAATTTATTTGATTTAGAACTAAAAATCAGCCAAAAGAGACGATGTCCTTTACGGAGATTGCTCAGAGTTTAGAGTCCGACGCAATGAAATATTCAGGACTGTCGTTTGATCCTAGAATATATAAAGCCAGAAGAGAGGTAAGCAAATAACATCAAAAGGGCAAAACAGTGGCAATGCGAATTCAAGTTCCAACACATATGGGTTAAAACAAAACTAGGTAATTGTATGGTGTGCCAATTCAAAATCGCGGCACACCATTGTGCCACAAATTATATTTTGCATTGCCATTCGACTGCTGCAGTGCTGTACCGATCACCTTTATAAAAAAGAGCAATGTTATGTATGTTGAACCGAACACGCTTATGATTATGTCTAACACAGCAGAGAGCTTGTAAATTCAAATTCAGTTCAAATTTGTTTTAATTTCATAGAATGACTTCAACTACTCATTTAACTTAAGAGAGTGAAAATCCACTGAATGAGGAGTGGCCAGATGTACCACGCCAAAAGAAAGAAAAACAATCATTCCCAACGGCAAGATCACATATTTTTTTCAGAAAAATTCACTTCACAAAAGTGAATTTGGAGAGCTTATAAGTCACTCTTAAAGGTGGTCTTCAGGTCACTATCAGTCACTCTAAAAGAGAGGATTTTCCATCAACGCTAAGCCAATGTATAGGCCTACTAATGAATAAGTGTTCAAATAAGGCTCGAGGACTACGCTCGCTTTGCTGTGCGAGTGAGATGAAAAAATAATCTATGCTTATAGAAATATAGCAGCGACTGTCATGGTCCATGGGAAATAGCTTTATAAACACTCTTACAAATTATGGAAACACTACTCATTAAATTTGTCGAATCTCCTTTTAATTTGTTGCATTTATTTTGTTTTTCCCTTTTACCATGTTTATTTCGAGTCTAAAATATTGCAGTAAAAACCCTTTCAAAAATACTGCGTACGTTTGGAAAGAACTTAATAATTGTGGAGATTATTAACGTCATCAACACAACTGCACAACTTTAAAAAGTTGTGGAGATGATTTTACATGGATATGACGTTTATTGTTAATTAATCGTCATTTTGAAATCTCTTCAATAAAATCTTGTGATTACTTGTGTGTCGTAATCATTAAGTTTAGTAAGCGACGGATAGAGGAAAGATATCGACTTTTAATGTGTTTTTGTATGCAAGGAACGGTGAAATTAATTCACTGTTTTCTGGTATATTTTTAAAAGGTGACCTTACCTAACAGTTACTGGTAGTTGTACTTACTTTATCAGGATCTTGAATATGAATTATTTAGTTGGCAATTTATTATTAAGTGTTGTTTCAATTTGACAGATAAATTTAAGTAGTGATGTAAAAAATGTACTCAGTGTTCCAAGCATTTACAGATCGGCAGAACAGTTGCAAACGGTAAGAATGAAATATGAAAATAATAACTTAATATTAATATGATAATGCCTGTTGGAAACATTTCAAATTTTATAATTATATTTACATGAAATACGTAATAAAATATTTACCAGTGGTCCAATTCAATAAACCATTTTTTCATACAGATAATTATTGTATAATATAATTATATAATATTGCACTTATTGGTGGAAGGCGGAGAACTGTCATCTGTGGCAATTGTTTGTATTTAACAGTAGCGTTATATATTTAGGTGTATTGTATCGTAAGTTGGGCGGGGAATATCAGTAAGGAGACAATATTAAATTGAGAGGGTCCTGGGTAGTGCGGTGAAAGTGTTGTCAGTATTATAATAAAGTTAGGGTAGTCATAGAGATCAATTTAATTTCCAAAACACCATACAAGACTAGAAATCGTATACGCGTTGAAGATAACAATGATATAATTTACTATACTGTATTACTTTTATTTATATCATTATGAAGTTGTATAGTAGGCCTATTTTTAGTATACAACAATACCGGTCGTAACATTAAACATATTTATTGTATGAATTGTACATTCAATCATGTCCGACATGATAATCTTTTCAGGCACTCTATGGTTTACAAACAATGAAATCGTTTGCAGAATACCCCCTGCATATGCAAGAAAAACTTGTTAGAGTCGCTTGGTTTGAAAGGTGAGAATAAAATAAATCAACATCAGGCTTAATGTCTCAAGAATTTCATACAGTTTATCCAGTAATTAGCTTATTTTGTATTTAAACGAATCCTTTACAGAAAATACAGTAAACGGTGTTGTCCTAAAAAAAATAACAAATACAGTGATCAATTCCGGCCAACCGACCAACAATTTCAAAATGTTGTGCTTTGGAAACAGACAATTTTTCAGGCCTAATTTACCGATTACGGGAAGGATTAAAGAAGTTTTCCCCCAAAACTGGAAATTGAAAATCATAATATTTACATTTTACTATTTACATTTAACTATGTCTAAATCAATAATTATGAAAAAAGATGGGAAACGGATAGCAACTGACATCGGTTAACTCCTGTTACCAACTTTTTTTATTGTAAACAATATTGCAATGGAAATATAATTTTTATTTTAATCATTCAGTCAAAGTCTTCATTTTTTACTTCACATTTACAATATGTTTTTTATCTTATTTATTTATTTTTCAAGTTTGTTTTCATATTGTCATTGAAATAAAATTATTATTATTGTTATTACAGTGTACCAGCTAAACGAGTTATAATCAGACAAGGTCATTATGCAGAGAATTTCTACTTTATTATATCTGGTTCAGGTATGGTTTGCGCAAGTTATTATTTAATGTTAATTTTATTTATGTTTGAACAAACAACGATTGTTGACATTAATAGTAGTGGATCATCACTGTCATTAGATAAGTGGTAAATTCTTTATGATTTATATCAACAAGTCACATAACAGGCCTATGGAGTCGTGTTGAGAAGTTCCATTTTAGACAAGAATAAACCCCAGAGTTTTGGGATAGAGGCGGCCGCTTCCATCAAGCTACAGAACCATTCTATAATTTGTATTGTAAAACCCACTAAACATTTCATTATAATGTTTTCAAGCATTATAGTTCACCCCGTCGGTCGTTCTCTCGGTCAATTGCTTGTGGTTACGGATATTTAAAATATCGTCAATGTTGACAGACGCAAACAATACTTAGACTTCAGACCAATATTGTTTAATAGCACTCAGCCGTTGCAGAATAATAGAAGTTTTCTTCTATATACAAAAGCTAATGTTAAGACGTTATTTAACATTAAAGAAATGAGTTGGGAAAGTAGACTAAGACAACAATACATAACTTTTTCTTATGCATTATACCATCATGTAATAATCGTACAGGTAGGCCTATATTTATTATTTATATTAGTTTCGTTGTTTATAAATATTATAAAGGTATAATTCCGACTTTCATTTTGTACAGAATTTTAAGACGTTCGTATTGTTCAATTCAATTCAATGGTATTTCTTCAACAAATAAGCGAAAACTAAGATGATAATATTAGTACATACTATTAGCTAAATTTCCGATTGGTATTGATCAGGAAAAAGTTGTCTCCACTTAACTCGGATATACAAATAAATACATACAGTAAATTTCTAGGTATCTCTTTCTATAATATAGAATAATTATTTTAACTTACAGCCGTTGTAACAATTATGGAACAGAACCGCGATACTGGAGAAGCAAATCTACGCACTGCTGCTTTGTTAAGAAAGGGGAGTTCGTTTGGAGAACTAGCATTGTTACACCATTCTAAACGTACTGCCACGGTATCCAGCCAGGAACCAGTTGAGTTACTTGCTATAGGAAGGGATGACTTTTTTCGAATATTTATGAGAGGACAAAAACCTGGGGAAGAACCGGAGCACATACGATTTTTAAGGTGATTTTTTTTTAGATTGATCGAATTGGTTTTTTTTTTCAATTTGTTCGCTTTTACTAACTTCGTTACATTCGTATGATCCTGTGTTTTTATGATGCCCTCTTTCAACTGACTTCGTCAAGTTTCGACCAAATCATGTACACTGGTAACTTATTCCACGCGGTGTATACAGTATCCAAAGCATAGATTTATTATTTACGGCTAGATAGTGAACTTCAGTCCCATGTAGGCACCTACTATCGATGGTCGTCAACCTTCGTCACAAACATTTTAATTACATAATAATAATTAAGCGTAATAGTAGTCGCTTCCATAGAAATGTACTCACGGAAGTTTCTATCTAGCCGTTAAAACAATATATTTATAGTCCCAAGTGGAACACTGTATACACAGTTTTTTCAAGATCTGTTTGGTCTCGTTTGTAATCTCCCACATACATTAAGTTGGTTTCCAGGAAAAATAGTGTTTTTCGTTCACTCGGTCAATTGCTTGTGGTTACGGATATTTAAAATATCGTCAATGTTGACAGACGCAAACAATACTTGGACTTGAGACCAATATTGTTGATTTGAATAACACAGTCACAGAGTAATAGATGTATTCTTCTATATTAAAAAAAACATTTTTGAGACGTTATTTAACATTAAACAAATGAGTTGGGAAAGTAGACTAAATTCATATTATTAAGACAACAATACATAACTTTTTCTTATACATTATACGAACGAAAACGATACGTCACAAATTTTTGTATCGTTTAAATAGAACACCTTGAATGTCTGTCACAGTTGGTGAAAATTTTAGGATGATCATAAACGATTCGTAGGTGGAAAAATGATATATTTTTAAACACATATCGCAACCTTAACAAATTGAAGTGTGACGTATCCGTTTTCGTATTTCGTAAATTTGCGAAACCTCACTATTATTATACCTGACAAACGATCTCCCGCTTGCGCAAGGCTGCATACATCTGATATGCAAAAAAATGGTTATTTGCAGAATTCTACCTAGTTTGCTTCGACCACTCTGACGTTGTTCCACGTTTCGACGCAAAAAACGAGAGAAAAATGCCAGTGTAATAGCATTTTGCATAGGTCATTTTTGTCACTTTTCTTGAAATTCGTTTCATGCATGATAATCCTCCTTATGTGTAAGAAAACGGTGTATATATGAAACGTTTAAAATGGGTACGTACACGTGCTTGGGACTCACGCATTATATACGTGGCAGAGCCAAGGAAAATGAGACATAAGTCGGAAAATATAAAATTGAGTTTTTAGTGATTATAAAACTACACTTTATTATCAAAATGAAACTAAACATTATTATCTATGACATGCAAAAAATCAGTTTTATACGATGCTTCCTTGCGAAGTTATGAACAATCAAAGTTTGAACATTTAAAATGTAAGTTTTGAGAAAACTGCATTATTCAAAATTGTTTATCAGTGAACATTGACATATTGATTGATATATTAATAATTAATTTGAAAAAATGATTATTTTTCAAATTTGGTTTCACAATTTCTGGTCCTGGCATATGATCATCGTGTTGAAAAAATATTACATTTGTGTTAGTTTTACCTGTAGTCGATCTTACTATATTGAAGCTCCGAAGCAGTTTTTTTAATTTATTTATTTCTATAAAAGGGGAACAGTTTTACTAGTTTCTATTTAATTTTGTTTTTTCTTTATTACAGACCTTTACAATTTATGAAAGAATGGCCTATAGAAACATTAATAGATCACCCAGAAATGTGTTTGTTTCATTTTTACAAGTAAGTGCCTTCCATTATGAGACCTATTTTGAGATATTATTATTTGTAGTACACATCCTAATCTACCTGTCTGCATTGTTTTACTTATCCATTCTTTTCTTTTTTGTTTCTGTTTTTTACTTTCTCCAGACGTGGGCAAGTAATTGTGAAAGATAGCAACTCATCGGATTGGATATACATTGTTAAATCTGTAAGTTGTAGTGATGGACAATACTAATTATTCGTACGAATGAAATTTAAATATCTTTGGATAAAAAAGCTGGAATTTACGTTTTGACCTTTCAACTTTTCCTATACAGTTGTTTACAATAGCACGGCATACTGTTGTGTCATGGGGACTAAGAGGTCAGCGGTAAGGCCTGTGGATCTTACCCCCTCACCCCCTCCTTCAGGGTCTTATTCCAAGTGTTAGAAAGATTAAATCTTCCGCTCCATCCAGAAGGGCTATTATCTGATATAAATGGTCTCTTTGACACACAGTTGCTATGACGCATCTTGCATCGTGTCATTGTGAAGGACTATATTTTGAAGAATCTAAAGCTCAAATCATACAATTCAACCTTTTTATCCAGAGATCCTAAAAGTTTTAAACAATGCCGGATGCAGACTTTTAAAAAATGGGGGAGTGGGCCGGTAGAGAGCTTAGTTTTAGTTTTAAGGGGTGCATGGCATGCTCCCCGGGAAATTATGGTCTCTAGGTGCCGAAAATGGCCTCAGGGGCGTCTTAAAGGATCAATTCTTGTCTTGTGATTGCTGAATACTTGAGTTTTTATATGCAATGTAAATAATATTGATATATTTTACTTTCCGAATAGGGGAGTTGAAATCCCTCCTTAAATCCGCCCCTGTTTTAAACCTGAATAGATGAATCTACATCAGGCAATGTCAATTAGGCCTATATAAATTTATCTTCGTAGTAAACGAATGCATAACAAGCCTTATACAAAGGCAAGTAAACAAATTGTAGCTCCGGTAAGAGTTCTCAAAGTACCAGTCTGATTGAAGTAATTACGTAACTGACCTCTTTTCGTGACAGACGCAAATGTCATGGCAATGTTTTATAAATAATTGTATAGTACTGAAATTGAATAGAACCTGTAACTGAATTTACTCTCAAGTTACACGTCTGACGTTATTTTGACTGAGCTAACTATGAGTGTACAAGACAGCTAAATTTTAAAATCGAATGAATTCCAAAAGAATGTCAAAGTAAATAAATTCAACCGAGAGGCACTCGATAGTTTTAAAAGTTTTCTTTAGTCCTGAATGAGAATGAAACTCGTAAAATACAGAAGATTATTCCGACGATTTTAAGAGATGCATAGAATTATTCATTTATTAGGAATATGAATTAAAAATACAGTAATGGTGATATATTAATTCTTAATTGACCGACTTAAATTTTTCGAAAGGTTTGCTTGGGTGGCACCATTTTTTTTTTGATTACCAAAAAGACCCTTTTTTCATTTCATTCCACTCTCTCTTATCTATCAGGGCAGTTGCCAGGTAATGAAGCAACTCAATGCTGTGAAACCAAATATTCAACGGATACAAAAACCCAAGTTTACATTACCAAAGATTCGAGATGTGTTACGAAGTAAGGCTTCTTTTCTTACATATTTACACATTATAATTTGTTACACAATATGTTTGTTACATGCAAGGATGTATTATGTATGCTTATAATACCGGTTAACAGGTGGTACGATCATTTCGAGCGTTCCTCTATTTCGGTTTCTGATGCATTTAGTTGCAACGTATGGAACGCCGATTTACAATAATGCTTATATAGCGTCAATAATATTTCTATTATGTTACATATTGGGTTTTACTTATTAAGCAACACATTTATACTTGTATAAACAATATAATGATTCGAATCGCTATCACCTTATAGCAAACAACAATCGTGACAAACACATGCATCAACGGCGCTCCATCACGATTAAAATGTAGATTAACAGAGGCACTAAAATGACCAGATACCGCATCGTGCACACACTCGTAATACGAATTAATTGTTACATATTTATAAATACAGTTGGTATATAAAACGACGTAGGAAAAGTATACGATTAACTAAGTACACATCGCATTATGGCCACGTCAATCATCTGAGTCTCAGATTAGTGACCTCGTCGCCATAATTGGGTTCTATTAAAAAGTTATGCGTTTTTTTTATACAATTTAACATGATCAAACATGATGTACATCTTCAATCTAATTTGCCATAATTTAGATTTATCAATACATTTTAGTCATGTTTTAAGTATAATGCATCTTATGTTTGAGCAATATTTGAATTTTGATCATATGAGAATAGTTAAACTGATTCTTAAAAAAATCACACAAAATTGTATTATATTGTACTGTCAAGTTTAAAGATGTATTGTCACTTGAAAATGACCAAAAAATCAATGACATTAATTTTGAAATTAACTTGCTCATGATCAAGTAACATCAAATTTAAGAACTTGAGAATAGAAATTACGGTATTTAAAAATTGTTTAATAAAATTGTTTACACTGAAAAATTATGAAAACATAAGAGGCTTCCAGCCTTTTTGAGGTTTTTGGCTGATTGTTAGCATATAACATTGCAATATTGGGGTAAATAATTTTAAAATACCCTAATTTTTAGTTTCATGGTCATAACTTATATATTTCTTTGAAACTAGCAAGTTA
>JAOTQE010083444.1:0-15464 GCA_025631205.1 Nesometra sesokonis
AGTAGTTGGTTTAAATTGATTATTGTTGTCTATTGTATTTGCTTTTTTCTTTTTGGACAAAATAAATGAAATGAAATGAAATGAAATTTTTGTTATCTTTTTGATTCTGTTACTTCTTTTACTCTGTAGGCATATCAGTTAATTAATAAATTCTGCATTAGAAATTCCGAAATTCCAACTCTACACATGGGCTATCAATAGTGCAACTATCGTCCTAAATTTTGAGTATTCAAACGCACTTTTGTACTTCTATTGTAGAGAAAATTCTTATAGGCATATTACCCGTAAGTAGCCTAGTTAACTGCGAAACTTTCATCTATTAGGATTAATAGAACCTTAGTTAGACGGTATAAAATAAAGGCGTTTATATTTATTTGAACAATTAAAAACAAAGGATGGCAAGCAGGTCGTCATAGTTGTTTACAAAATCACAGTAAACCCTATTTATTAGGTAGTGGTTATACGTGTGGCATATTGATGGTGTTAAACCCAATGTATATCCGGAATACAGTTTACTTCAAAGGACACAAATTGTACCCTTAATGTTTATGACACGATCTTATAATACAGAATTATGACATTTGCAGACGAAGGCGAGACTTAAGGAAATATTCTGCTGGTTTTTTTTTTTCGCACCACAGTTTGGCTAACATGGATTTCCGTTTTCCCTTTTCTGTACCATCCTGACATACTTATTATAGCTATCCTCACTCCATGTACCTGCTACTTGCAAGTGCCCTGCAAGTAATTTACCTGATTGTGTCATCCTAAAACTCCTATCAAAGCTCGCTTAGTTATGAGTTGGAAGAGGACATCCACAAATAAAAGTTATTAGGCCTACATCGTTTATCTGTGAATGCTTTCTACTCCAATCAGTTTAGCTAGGCCTAGTCTAGATCTCCATTTCACCTCATCCGTACTACACTTAGCATTTCTCCAGTCCATTCACATCTGTTGGTGCCCTCTACTTCTTCATCAGACACAAATCTTCATTTTTATCCTTCATTGTGACATTATGACATGCCGTACTTAGTGAAGAATTCGCCACCTTATGTGTCATTCAGAACATTCAAACTACCACCATTCTATGTCTATAGTCTCGGATTCTATTAAAAACTTGTTGAAATCAACATCTTACAATGTGACCATATCCTTGCCATTTACTTTATATTTTTATTTTACTTGTATGTAATTCAAAAAATCTTCGAATACCGTTTGAATTGTTACATTTTTTGTATGACTTCTACACTGAATATAAGGGATTCTTTATCATCAGTATTACAGATCTATGTTGTTTATCCCATCTTAACACGGGAAGCAGAGGACAACCCATGAGTTGGACTTACAGCCCGTCCTCTTTGCAAACCTCTGCTCACCTTGTTTATATTCATTTGATTACCCAGTTTTTTTTATCAATAAATAACCATCGGAGCCATGCGACATAACTTGTCCAGGGGCAGATTCAAGATTGTAACTTTTAGGGTGATTTCAACAAGCAAAAAATACTGCTGCTAGTAAACAGGTCCGACTTTTTCCTCTAGCAGTATCTATATACAGTCGCTGCGCATCTACTTTTATTAGCTTTAAAATAAAAACAAAATTGTTGGCGCCAATTTATGGGGAGTTGGTCTTGTTAAGCACCGCCACTTTTATCAGGCAGTGAAATTTTATTACCGAAGGATCAAGACCGATTTTCCATTAGCGTGTGTCATTTTACAATGTACTTTTATGCATCTACGTTTGTCTCACTCCATCCAGGAGTGTAATTGGTACAAGTGTAGGCCTACTGATGCCAGTAAATTACAAGATATGGTTAGACCCAATACTAACGAAAGAGCAATGGGTAGGCATCGTACAGGTTTAAACTCAGTGAATTCGCCACTAGCGGTTTCTTGTTGAACTTCATATTGTTAACTTTTCATCGACTAAGGTGTATTTACCTAAAGTAAGTAAGCGTGGGTTTTCGAAAAACAACATTACTGCCCCGTGAATGAGGTACTACAGACAAACTTAAATTACGTGTCACCTCTTATGATTCAAACAATATTGTGAAAATGTGTATTAATGGTATTACTCAAGTAAACATCGTTACAAATATTTTAAGTGAAGAATGAAATAAATTCTTTGGCGGTTGACTATGAAACTCTTTGAGCTGAGGAGATTAATACGGAGTTCTGTTGTTTAATTATATATTTTAATTAACACTTAACAAATTTTATATTTTTTATATATTTGAGGAACAAGTGGGTGTCTGTTGATATAATGCTAAGAGTTAATGAACATAGTTTTAAAGCGAACAATAGGAATGCGTGGTCATTTACTTATTTCGCATAGGTTATTATACTCTGAACTACTAGTAGTTTCCTGAATTGTTGTGGTTATAGGATTTCAGCTTCATGCAGCGTATGCTAAGAAGTAGGCCTAGCAATATTCTCGTTACCTTGTTTTCCAAGTATTTTGTATAATATTAACTTGTATATTATACAAGTTTGATGTACAAATATTCAATTTTTAATTGCGATAGAAAATATACTGTATAGCTGTTAGGTGTTTCTTTGTTTTTGTTATAGTGTAACCAGTGAAAATAAAACCTCATTATTATAATTTATGTACCTAAGCTTTGTTGGGGGTAACTTTTGCCTCAACGAGAACACGAGGTTCAGGAGAGAGTGAGAAGAGAGAGAAAGGAGAGACTGGGCGGTTGGTGTTCGCTCTCTGTCATATGTGATTTTGAATACATTATACGGAATAAAAAGGGCTGAACCAAACAAAATAATAGTGTGGACATTAATTTGTGTTTACTCTCATCATATAACCATTGGTTATAATAGGTCCATTATGGATATGGATATGTTAGCCTATTTCCAAAATAAAGTATTGAATTAAATTTGGTAAATATGAATATACATCTTACTGAAAGCACGAGGTAGTTCCTGGAGGTTTCTATAGCCTATTTCTAACTAATTTTAGTTCTAGACAATTTTCTAACAAACAAAATAATGTGTTTACTTATTGACAATAGAATTACAATAGTACAAATTCATACAATATAAATTAAACAATAAAGTTTATTCTATCTAAAACCATAGACAAATTGCATAGTGAATGAAGCATGGTATTGCTATAGTTTAGTTAACCACATGTTACAATTGTCAATTTATTCATTCTTTCCTGCTACTTTACTGTCAATTATCAAGTTCTATTCATTATGACTATAACGCGGTTATTAATAACAATAGAAACATTTTGTCAGGGGCATTGACGCTTAACTGGGTAGGTAATGAGCCGAGTGAGAGCAGACTGGCTAGTAGACCTCGCTCAAGCAAATTAAGCAAAAAATCATGAACTCGGAAACTCGGGACATTAGGCTCGTCCAACAATATTGATTATGGAATATTTGAATATACCAATCTATATAAACTGAACAAAGTATTTTGATGATTTCTTATTTTCATATTGAACCAATATGGAAAAGTATAGGCATTTACCTGTAACGTTTCTTTAACAGGCTGTTAACTTCTTGAGACGCATTAACCTAAAATTATTTAACGCTCCGGGTTTAAGTTATTTCCAGGGTGTTCGAAAGAGATAATGTTGTATTTACAAAAAATCGAAAAAAAAACATTATATCTACTTGAAAGTTATATTTCACGGTGTCCATTATAAACCTGGTTGTAAGAATGTTATTTCCTTAGGAATGCTAATTCTTCTTATAAATATACTTTAGAAATTGTAGAGTTTTTGTTGATATATATGCTTACTTTAAATCTTTCCGGCCTTATTTGTACTAAGATTAGAGTAAGGTTTCAGCTTATAGATAAGTTTGCATTTATGCAAATCTGCGGTATGATTCGATACAAAGCGTAAACATTCTTATAAGGGTGTTTCATATTATTACACTAAGTATTGAATATGTTAAAATCAATTGCTATTTTCTACGTTGATACGGTATGCCACATTGATGATGGTGGTAATAAAAAACGTATATTATTGTTAGGTTTGATAATGTTAATAAATAATAACTTAATTTTCAAATAGTCGAGTTTTACATTTTATTTAGGCTTGTTACAATTTATATGTAGAATAATTTTATAACAGTTACAGTAACCAATTAAATTTCATATAAAATGTAATTTACCATCTAACAATTGTCATTTTTCTAAATCATTCTTTGTACACGTGGCTTTGTTTGATTGGTCGGCTCATTGACCTGTCAGTCGGTCTGTTGTGTCATTGGCTATAGTTATTCCTTTTATTCCTATTATTATTATTATAACTCTGTTTTTCAATCACAAGTGTGCTTGATTTGGTGAAATATTCACGGAGCCTTCTATCAATGAGGCTTTAACAATCCTGGATACGCTGCCTTAAAATCTGTGTTTACTGTTGTACTGTACTAGCTTCGGTAAACAAATGATTATACATTGGTAATTCTTTAGTAAAGATCTTTAGTCTACAGTATACAAATATAGGAGTCTAATGCAGCCCACGTACCCAACTAAATCACATAACAACAAGACACGGAGACCTATATCGACCACTCGCTATTTTAGGGGTCATGAGGGTAGAAAATAATAAAGCAAATCCGAAGTGATATGATTTAATAATGATTATTGTCGGCTCCAACAAAGTTAGTCAAACATTGTTATCCACGTGTTATGACCTTTATGATCTTAAAATGTAACCGGTAAAAACACATTTAGTACCCGAAGTCAACACAATAGATTTCCATCATCGACAGTATTTACTCTGGATAGCACTAGACCCGATTCTTGTAATTTAAATGAACTAGGCTAATGAGAAAACTACTATAAAATAAATACCGTACAGTTTGGGTTCTAAGCACAATCATGTTGAATTCGAAGTTTAGCCTAGTCTCCGATTCCTCTAATTTTACCATTAGACAAGCCTAGAATATTTTCATCAGTACTTGTACGAATTGCAGGGGCGGATCCAGGATCCAGCAAAAAGGGTGTCCTTTCCAAAACCCAAGAGCGCGTGGTTTATTTGATTATTGCGCCCTCCCCCTCTCTCAATCCGCTACAAACTGGTGCTTTGTCGTTGGGCCGAATTGTCAACACCCAGTAGCGTTCAATAATTCAATTCAATCATTAGGATCATTCGAGAAATTTACGTATGTGTCACCTAGGCCTATGTAAAGACAGTAGATTACGCCGCTGGAAGCCGCAAATAGTGTGACGGCTACTATTTAGGTACGGTACTTCCCTACTAGCCCGAGTGATTCAGGTACAGTTGGGTAAAGACTACCTCAAAAAAAAATATTCCAAAAGTAGGAGTATGCTAGGAGGGGTGGTTGTAGCAATAGAATGACAGGATAGGTCCACTACCCTAGATTGAGCTAAAGGCACTGCTTGTTCACTAGGCCTACATAGTGCTAATTCCATTTTGTTGTTCTTTTAAGTGGATCTAATGTTATGACTCTCCTAATAACGATTACAATAGGTCAATGTGTACATAATACAAGATAACTAAAGATATTATTCAAGTTAATAACACTTTACCCACGAGTGGGCGTTTGTGGGGATATCAATTTCATATTTATATGGTTCTTCTAATACAAATTGGGCGTACATGTGTTCCATCCCTAGCTGAAAGATGACAACGAATTTATCGTCAGCCGCACCCCTCATTCATATGCACTGATATTGCACTAATTTTGTAACATCACACCAGCTTTCAATAAGTTATTGAACTAGCGTAGATATATTTTTCGTGTAGTCATGATATTTATGAAACTGGACACCTTCAGGTTCCACTGAATACTATAACCTGTTTGTTATTATTTTATGAATTGAATAATCAGTATCATTAGGGTAAAGTTGCTTACACTTGTTGGAGAGAAACTCGCCAGATTTGTGCAAATATTTTGCACGGCATAACAAAGACAGGCCCGTTACCATTACATGCTTGACTCCACACGTCAATTTAGGCGATTGATTGACGTTTCATGTCGACCATGACGATTAATAGAAGTCCATACGAAGTTTAAACTGTGCCATTATCACGATATCGGTAACGATATTAAATAAAACAGGGGTCGATGCTGAGATAGAAAGAGGGACCCCGATGCTAAGTTGGACAAACCAAGATGTGTGATTTTTACAGTCGACGGATGGCAATAAGCATAACTCTACATTATGCTCTCTGGTGCACTTTTACTTTTATTGTGGAAAACATTTTTTCCTTTCGGGCGCAAATAATATTCTGCCAAGTCAAAGTGGAGGGAGAGGAGTGCCCTCTTTGGATCCGCGAATGTACAATGTCTAGAAGTGAATATAGAAAAAAATATCGTTGTCAGAATTAGTAAATAAATTTATTATGATCTTTTTAATCAATGGTGAATTCATTTCTGATGATCCAATATATTTTGATTCGTTCCGATTTTATTGGAACATCCGAAAAAATTAAACGGTTCATCACAATATTTTGCATGGCTTTTCTTTTAAAATTTCCATCATTGATCTTTATCATGAAATATCGCTAGGCATACATTCTGTTGGATAGTTTATAAATCATCATCGTCCTCGTCATCTTCATCGTCATCATCATCATCACCACAATATTCATAATCATCATCATAATCATCATCGTCGTCGACGTCAGCGTCATCACCATCATCATCATCATCATCATCACCATCAACACCATCGCCATCATCATCATCATCATCATCATCATAGTCATTGGCTCTTTTTGAACATACCAAACCCTTATACTCAACATTGCAGATAGAGGCACCTACAAATGATCAAATTTACAGTATGATCTACGATTGCTTATGTGGCCTACGTAACAGTATTACGTCCACTAAAAATCAGAGGTCACATTAACTAGGCCTAATTCTTGACTATCTCGTTAATTTTCTGTTACGACAAATATCTTTATCCAAATAGAATATTAGATGTTGATATTCCCATAGACCGTCTATAAACTATTTAGGCATTTTCACCAAGATTGGTCCAACAGTGCGTATAATTTAAACTTGTTCTTAACACTAAACAAACACGGCGAAAGAACGTTTGAACTTCTGTCCGCTGTGCCACAATATTTCTGAATGGAAGCATCTTACCGTCTAATTATTTAAAGAAATTAATCTTCTGCACTGTTGCATTTCTAAATTAATAAGTCGTACCCAATGTGGATAGGCCTAAGAATGTAAATGTTTGACAATTGTTAGTTTAGTACCTATTAAATGCGATAGAAAGCATAGTGGGATTGCAATCAAGTAATGTCTGGGTACAGTATTACCTTTGGCTTACTTTACGATGTGTGCAATATTACCTTTGACTTCCTTTACAGGAAATGTAGACCTTCTCTAAAATCTATTTAGAGGAAAACACCAGAGTGAACAGAACGAAGTATGGGACCAATAGTAATATAAAGCCGTACATTCTTTTTGATAGGTTTTTTTAGGGGCTTTTCAAAAGTCTGAGTTTCATAATAATACTGCAACTACAAACTATATCAGTTACCTTATTGTCAAATATGTTTATTTTTATATTAAGTAGTTTTTACTGGTTCAATGTTATATAGTAACGAATCACTTGGAATCAATACTGATCTCTAGAAGCTGAGAGGACAGTTTAATGTGCACTTTTGTACACTTATCTATTTTTAAAAAATAGGTGTATATGTGGCAGAGCCAAGCCAAAAGAGGCATAAGTCGCAAAGCTAGTTTTCCAAACCACGGGAAACGTGGTAATGCATGGTGTCATATTGAAAAACAAGATGGCCGATAGACCACGGAAAACATGGTCATGCATGGTGTCATATTTAAAAAACAAGATGGCCGGTAGACCACGGAAAACATGGTCATGTATGGTGTCATATTGAAAAACAAGATGGCCGACAGACCAAGGAAAACATGGTCATACAAGGTGTTATATTGAAAAACAAGATGGCCGACAGATCACGGAAAACATGGTCATCCATGATGTCATAATGAAAACCAAGATGGCCGACAAATTATGGAAAACATGGTCATGCATGGTGTCATATTGAATGGAATTGTTTATTGAACCTTCATAATACATACATATAAAATTCCAATTAAAAAGATATAGGCATTAAATGAGTCATATGACAGATGACATCAAAGCTTAATTTGAATTTATTTTCATTTAGGAGGGAAGTAACTTACTTTTTCAGAACTTGGATATTTAATGCATATATTTGGGTGATACGGAAATATATTGCATTTGCTATTGCAAAATTATGAACTAGTTTTCGACTCGTTTAATATTTTGCCGCAGCTCATGGAGTTATTTATTTAAATTTATTTATTTAAAATTATAAATATAGAATTCAAATAATTATTTACCTTTTCATTGTATGATTTAAAACAACAACTGATACAGATTTGTTTCATTTGTAGACAGTAATAAGTAAACTTTGAAATTAAAACAAAACCCTGATTATTCCGTAAAAGCGTATTTCACTACTAACACTGTAGAAAACATATATTGGTTACTCTATGAATATTAAATTAATACCGTATATCCCGTGAGTGGTGACCTGATGTGACCATAGATGAAATGCGGCCGCAGATTTGATCATGCATCAAGGCGGCAATATTTTTGCAAACACTGCAACGATAGCGTAACATGCAGTAGCCAAAGACGAATGATAAAAATAGGTTGCTTATTTTTTATGTTATTTCTTAATTTTAGAGGTGTAACGATCGATTAAGTCGACTTGCTATAATGGTGATGAATCACTGGAAGGACGAAAATGTTAAACTACGAGTTGTAGAAGCATGGGATGAAGATGGTCGCCATCCAGCTGCAAATTCATTACACTACGAAGGAAGAGCAGTGGATATAACGACAGACGACATGGACTCTAGCAAGTATGGAATGTTGGCCAGGCTTGCAGTAGAGGCAGGGTTTGACTGGGTTTACTACGAGAGCAAGTCTTATATTCACGCATCTGTCAAATCTGGTAGGTTGTCACAAGGCATACAAAACAATGGATAAGTTATATATTTCTGAATAGTTGTTTGTCTATGAAAAATAACGATAATCGGTGAACTTCGGACTATAAATTCACAAAAAAATATCAATGGTGGTAAGTTAGTCATATGTTCAATTGAGCAATAAATGGTCTGTATAAGTTATAATACATCTACAATATATAACTAATGAAGTTTTATAAATAGTCCAATATGAACAATAATTCCGAGATAAAATTAAATTAAAATAATTCGTATAATTTTAAATAATCAACTTAAAGTTTATTTCGGATTGTTTATTTTGATACTTTTAATCATTTTATGCTAACCAAATTCGAAAGTATAAGACTATAATGTATACTCCCAAGTATTGAAATACACGCCATCTTGTTTGGATTCAATATTTTGACATTAATTCTATCATCAGTTACATGAGTAGTACGGTAATAGCAACAATCATTTGTTTGATTTTTTATTATAAATATTTAAAAAATACCTTTGTACATTTTACGAACTGAAGTGAATTTTATATAGGAAAATTTGAAATATATTTATTTGACGAATGACTAAATTAGTAAATGTTTATTTTAAAATTTATATTTAACCAATCTAATCCAATAAAAGCACAATAGGATCTAGATAAATTACGTAAGGACATAAAGTTCGAAGACCGTATAGCTGTAGACCTTTAAGTTACTGGTTAATAACTGTCAAACTAACTTATTCGCGGAAATAAACGCTTGGGTGTTTATAGAATTTTTGGCAGTATTGACGGACGCTCATTCAAATGAGAATGCGTATAAAAATTAGTGTAAATCCTAATAAAAATTAACATATAGAAAATCAATAGTAATGCTAAATAGATACAATGATGAAAATCTTTGTATAGAAATATAAAGGTCGGTGAATGTTTGTTCAAGATTGAATGGGCGCTTCAAATTAGGGCGATTATTCAAATTAGGTGGTGCTTATTCAAATTAGAATGGCGCTTATTCAAATTAGGACTACTACTTAGTCAAGATGGCCGCTTATTCGAGATGCTAATTCAAATACGGTGCTCATTTGCGTTCTTAAATGAATCCTTAGAATATTGTGTGCAGATTTTCAATTGTTTACATACATGTTTTCTTTCTTCTGAAACTAGATTCAAATCCGGCTTCAGAGGATGGAGGATGTTTTCCTGCCGAATCTAAAGTAACATTGGAAACTGGAGAAGTTAAACAGATGACTGAGTTAAGAGTTGGAGACAGTGTGAAAGCAGTTGACAATGATGGCGGTATTATATACAGCGATATCATAATGATGATGGACGCAAAACCATATCAAAATACATCATTTTATACAGTTTATACAAAGTTTCAAACCATATCGCTTACTGCTGAGCACATTATTTACGTGTCAGATACGAATTCAAGTTTTGCAGAATCAAAGGCAACATTTGCGAGTGACATTTCGGAGGGACAATACATTTTTTCAGTTGGTAAAGACGGTAACAGAGAACTTTTGTTTCCTGAACAAATTGTGCGAGTATCAGTCACAGAAAGAACTGGTGTATATGCACCTTTAACATACAAAGGATCAATAATTGTTGATAATGTAGCAGTTTCGTCGTATGCCATCATTGACAGTGAGTTTATTGCACATATTTCTTTTACCCCAGTGAGGTGGTTTTATAATCTTAAAAAACTATTTTGGGGACAATCGTCAGAATTACCGCAGTATAACAGTGTTCACTGGTATCCCAGGTTTCTGTATAATTATGGTCGACATCTTGTCAGTGACTACTTGTATCCTCGAAATATACTAGTTTGAAAACAACGAGTGTGACGCTGGTGAAGTGGTGACAATTATGTTATACTGACGAAGAGGCTCGACGCCGCATGCAAGCCGCGTATGAACCATCGAATGCTAGCGGTACCGTGTTTGAGACAGTTTGCCAACGTGGCGACTTCTATAGAGTTTGTTGTATCATACACAAAATTTAGAGACATAGTAACGGTTCTTTCAACTTGCTGCTTTAAAGAGGGGTGATCGGTTTTAACTAAGACGACGGTTAGGAAAGGATATGAACACACGAGCTTTAAATTACTGAGAAAAGCAACATTCTGAACTTGAGTGTGTTCAATTGGTATTTTTACATTCTATCTGTTAAATTACCTTAATTATATTTATTGTTTTAAGTGATTTATAAATAAGAAATTGATAAAATATATTTATTTATAATATAAGAACATCAGGACATGATAGGAAATAGTTGGGTGAAGCATTTGCGTTTCCCACTGTTAATCACGAGGTGTTGAGTTTGAGGCTCACTCTGGTCGGTTATGTTCTTAGGCAAGACACGCTACCCACGTTCCTCTATCCACCCAGGAGTATAAGTGGGTACATGGGAAGTACAAATGCCATATGCGCTGATTACAGCTGCAACATTTTTGATTGGATAGTTTTCTATAGGTGTTTGTTCTAATGACAGGGGTATGAAGAACTTAGAAGCCTTGGTAATAAGCAATATAAGAATGAAAGAAACCATAAGTGTGGTTTGAGGCAATTTTTAAAAATGGCCGCCTGTAGATTTGGACCTTTATATCTCGTTATTATCTTTAAGTCTCCTATAGCAGAAGATTAAAGTCTATAAATTACTACCGATTGTTGAGAAAATAGTTAAAAATGACTGAAAATGTTATTCCTTTCACTTTGACCTTTGACCTTGGATTGTTGTATCTCCATAACTGCCAGTCGGATCCACTTGGGGTTGGTCGCAACTCATTAAATAAGATAAGTTGAGACTCAAAAGGCTACGTTTTCATGTAAATTCTACCATTTAACGATCACGGGTAATTAACAATGTGTAAAGAATATTAAAGTATGTGAAATGTCGAAGAGAATACCGGTAGGCTACATTTTATTATTTTAAAATTGTTCAATTGAAGTAAATAATCTTACATATTCTGAGCGATTTGCGACTAACACCGAGACGATCCAATCATTAGTTTTGGAGATATAATAATCAATTGAAGATCAAAGTTCAAAGTGCCATAAATAACATTTCATTACAGCTAATGTGAAAATCTATGTTGCGAACAAAAGATAAAAAACTAAGTCTCGCCACAATTAGTGGTCATCAAGATACAAGGGAAAAAACCTACAGGCGGCCATTTTGAAAAAAAAAACGCCCTTGACATTTTCGCACCATATCTGGGAGGTCCATGGAAGCTTTATTTTGAATAAATCCTAAAAGTAGTCACGAATTGTATGAAAATCACTACTAAAACTGGTAATTATAAACTGTCTGTAGCCTCAATAGCTTCAGTGATTAGCGCCCTCATTGTTTAAAAAAATCACTGATGAACAGAAAAAGACGATCAGAGGAATGCTTCTAGCCGAATAAAAGGAGTGAAATGATTGTACAACTTCATTGTTGAAAAACTAAGACTTGGAATAGGTCTAAGATCTTTCATCGTTTCTTGTTGAAGGTCGAAGTATACACAAGTTTACTAACCAACCCATGGTCCAGCTTTGCTTTGACAATGTTTACACATGAACATTTTGAAACTCTAAAAGGGCTAATTATTCTATACACTCTTTATATATGATGGTTTATCCAATATAACGGAACGTAATTATAATTCAGTACAGTACTAGTGGATTAAATTTGAAAGAAAGCAAGTTATTTGTCAGGGAGTTAATTGATTAACTGTACTAAACATTTTAATTTTTCAAATAATTTTTAAATGTGTATTCAAGAAAATTTATATCAGCGTTGCTTTTTTAAGCTTTTTGGATAGTTGTTCCAACTGTCTCTGATTTTGTTGTGCGAGAGCTATATTGCAACCAAACTTATGAAACCAAGTATAGCATAGACGTCTTGAAGAGCAACATTATGTGCATTGTAATTTGTTATAAGATTATTGATTTTTACTTAACAAAATACAAAGGATGGTATTGCTAGATCTATGAAACGATAAATTAAACTTTTGCAACCTAATTATATACAATGATTGTTTTCTAAAATTGTAAGATTTCAACATATTTTCATAACAAGTGGTCAATTTTTGTTCATATGTTGTGATAATGTTGATAGATTTGTAAATTTTATTGTAATTATTATTAAAGATTTATGTATACTTCCAATCGATATGTAGAATATAAATCTGTTATTTGCCATTTTGGCTTTTAAGTTTGACTTTGACGAAGATAAAATATAAAGTGTATTTATTATGTATATATTGTAAAAACGAAACAAATGTACACATTTTTAATTGTCTATCTTCAAAGGTATGTCTAGTTAAGATTTTTAACGCGTCTTAATAAATATTTTAACATTTATTTGAAAAGTTTACGTGTTTTTATTCTGCTTCTGATCTAAAATAAGTTTAAAGAATGCAATTTATTGTAGTTACTGTTTGGTTGTAACCATTTACATTTAGAGGGCGCACGTTTACGTTAACAGTTTTGCCAAATAACACAAGGTTATCTATTGTACTTAATGTAACCGATTGTCCTTTACTGCATCTAAAAAATACAGAGGGCGACCGCATGGAATGCTGAAAGTCTATCATTTAAAAAGAATGTCAACTAAGTAAATAATTTAGGTACCGGTAAATTACAAAAACTTTTTTTTAATTAATTCGTTTGGATCCCAGATTGGTACTTAAAATTCAAGCTATCGACCTAAAGAATTAATTTTGTGACAATAGTAAGTCAGAAAATTCTCGAGAAGTATTTAAGTGCTAGATCCAAGTACACCGTTATCCAAGACGGTAAATTAATGCACAGAGCCAAAAATTCCTACCCAGCAAATTAATTGCTAAATCAACATAGGCCTACATATATTCAAGATCGATACATTTCGTTTAGTAATTTAATTTCATTTTCTCGCAATTTTCTGCCAGTACTTTTTTTTACGTGTATTTTATAGTAGTAGTTATTTGGCACTTTGTACGCAAGTACTGCTCTAGTATGCTGTACGTATTTGTATGGAGGAAGCAGGGCGTGCTTAGCTCTGATTGAAATTCAACGAGCAAAGCGGGCGCGCGCGCACACACACGTTTCTACTTATATTCCACTATATTCCTTTGAGGGTGGGGGTTGGCAGGGATGGGGGTGGGCCCAATTTTATTTAAGGGGGTGCTCGTGGGCACAATCTTTACTTTTATATACTAAATTCGTTTTCTTGCAACTAAAATGGTACCAGAATTACGAATTATTACGTCACCTTAAACTACCATCTCTCGAATTCAGACGTCGCAGAGCTGGCCTGATTCAAGCTTATAGAATTATTAGAGGATGTGATGCACTTGATAAAAAACCGCTTCTTTACCTTTGAAAGAATTTAAGAGGCTCCTGGAAAGATCATGGTGCATATACCAACATCGCTTTGACCCATTTCAACGACCAGGATCCAGAATAATGGATGGAAACATGAGCTTATAGCTCCAAATCCTATCAAATAAGTAAACTCCAAAGGAGAGAAGATTCTCGAGCACCCCTCCCGCATACGCCACCTGGAAGGAATTTATTACTTTCGGAGATACTACATCTGACAAATCTACTGGATTATTTCAAATCCGTCAAAATAATGTACGAGCACCTCATGGTGAAGTAGTGATTGGTTTAATAACACCGAAATTTACAATATGATAAACTATTTGTTTGATGGAATTAATTTGCAAGTAGTTTCTTATTAGCATAATTGCGCATTCTCCAAATTGTTAAATTATTTCTTTACATTATTTAATAAAGTTTGTAGTTCATCTATTCTCCTTGAAATTGAATCCAGATTTTTTAATTTCTTAGTTGACATAGTTGATAAATGTTCATCGGCCTGTCGTTTTGTATCATCGTCGATGAATTGTCGTTTGGTTTCATTGTCCTTGAGTTGTACATTTGATTGTTTTTCGGTGAGTTGCCGAATTTCATTCCTCTTGTTGCTTCCATGTGCACGGAGATGATTTAGTACGTCTTCAAGGTGGTCCAGCCGTTGGTTCAGTACTTCATCTATTAATTAACACATACAGCTAATAAGGTTACATAATTCGACACTAAACTGCATTTATTTGCATAAAAAATTGTAAAGAACTGCTTTAAAAAAATGTATTAACTAAGGAAATGACAACTTTGAATTTGAGATAAACGCTAAACTGCTTACTATTATTTTTTTTTCTCTTTCGTGGGGTCGTCCCACCTTTATTCTCAATATAAATACCTCATCTCAATAAATACCAAATATGTTATTTTCTATTTACTGATTATACATTTACAATCACACATACATGTATACAGGACGTATGCTCTATTCTCATAGTAATTTTTACAAAAAACAGATTATCAGATAAGTACCGGTACTGATATTCGAAAGTAACAATAAGCCTGTAGGCCTTCCACTTAATTCCAATATGAGAATATCAATAATAACAATAGTACTAACATACTGATTGATCATATACCCACAATCTCTCAGCACAATATTTCTTGTTGTTTTTATACATTTATT
>JAOTQE010083455.1:0-15462 GCA_025631205.1 Nesometra sesokonis
CGAATTGCGTTGATTTTTATGATTTTGTGCTGATTATTACGTTTTGCGTTGATGTTACGATTTGCGGTCCAACACGGACCATGCTTACCATCAAAGGTCGTGATTCTGATGGACTACTTGACTGGTTGTTTATTGATTAACCGTAGTTTATAACTGTCAGTATACACTATACATTCCAAGTATTGTATCTATTAAGTCTGACTTATCGTTTGCTAATAATATTTATCAACGTAAAATTTTTCTCGCACAAAAAATCGCATATAGTCCTCATATAGTCATATAACTAAGGTCTTTTCAAAACTAGTGGCCATACACGTGGTTTACCGCAAATTATAGGCCTATATTTGTATTTCGTCATGCAAAGTATAAGGTATCTTAAATAACAACTATAGTCCTAATATGCCTCTTTTGTGGCCAAATATTGTACCCGTCTTATCGACTCATATTCGATAGGGCACAGGTCGTACAATAGGCATATTTACTCCCATCCCCAAGGCATAAAGTGTTATAATAGGCCTATCTATTTTAAAATTCGACAATTTATTTAGTACACATCGTTGCTCTCTTGTTTCATACCGATTTTAAAGGCCTACGCCTACATTTTCAGTATTTACAAACTGCAAAACTTGATTTTTTACCTTACCTTACTTGTCTTAATTTCCCTTAATAATTTTTATTAAAATATTCCATATGTTTGCTACTTATTTCCTCTATTGTATTAAAATAATTTTGAAAAAGCTAATCTGCATAGTATTTCGACAAAAAATGTTTTAACTAGTTTTTAGCAGTAATAAGTTTTTAACCGTATCTATTGTAACAGTTTAATTTAATAATCGGTGTATTCCGTTTTTACAAGCATTATGCTTCGGGAATTTCCCCTTTTACTTTTCTTCTTCTTTGCTTATCAACGCATTTGTATCATTATGATTTTTGCATTCCATGTTTTTTTGTTCAAAGAAAATAAAAGAAATAGTCATTGTCATTGTCATAACTCCTAAATAATAAGATTCAAGAGGCCTGTTTTATATGTTTTGTTGGTTTTGAGATTTCCTATTACTTGGAAGTGGGTCGTTTTAAACAACCCTGTTGTGCAAACTTGATCTTTTTTTACGACTAGATTTAAAGAAACAAACGTGTTTTCTCAGTTGATAATTATGTCCCTTTTACGACAGAAAATGTTGAATGAATTTAATATTTTAATTAATTTAATGGGCCTATTTTAGAAACACTGTTCGAGTAGATTTAAAGAAACAAACGTGTTTTCTCAGTTGATAATTATGTCCTTTTTACGACAGGGAAAGTTGATTGAATTTACTAATTTAATTAATTAAATGGGCCTATTTTAGAAACACTGTTATTTGACGCATCACCTGATCGAATAAAAAGTCCATTATGTTCAATTAACGACCTTAGACCTAATTGTTTTTTATAGTAAACACAACATTGCATTTTATACTATAATACATAGGAAGTATTTTACTTTTTCATTAAATACGTCCATCAAAGAAGTTAACACAACTTAACAATAACATTGTAGAATCCAAGTATCTTAATTTAACTGTTATGTTTGTATCAACCACATCACAATAGTAGGACTACTAATCCATCGATAAGTTCACTTTTCCCTTACTGGTGCGAATATCAGCCTAGAGATATACAGACGTGGGTTCGAGAAACCGATATATGGACAACTAGCAAGATTTTTCGCAAGCGTTCTCAAGTAGGCATTTTCACGTGAGACTATAGCCTAGTTTCTTGATAATTCAGCGGATCTTATTATTATTCGTTAGCCTACTGTTGAAGTATATGGGGCCTACATAATTATGACGAATTTATTGTAAGCCAAACTATTTGAAAAAAAATAAATTTGTGTAAATCCATTATTATTATCATTTACATATTGGGAAACGTAACATTCAATAATATGCATAGGCTTGGCTTATTACTTTGGGCAATAATTAAAGATGTATTGTCACTTGAAAAATGACAAAAAATGGATATTGAAAATAACGTGCTAGTTTCAAAGAAATAAATAAGTTATGACCATGAAACTAGAAATTATGGTATTTTAAAATTATTTACCCCCAATATTGCAATGTTATAGGCCTATGCTAAAAATCAGACGAAAACCTCAAAAAGGCTGGAAGACTCTTAAATTTGTATCATTTTTCAGTGATGATGATGATGATGATGAGGATGATGATGATGATGATGATTATGATGATGATGATAATGATGGTGGTGATGACAATGATGCTGATTGTACGCGAGAGTCTTTCGTTTCCATTTTGCAAATAAAAGCATATTGGCCTATAGTTCAAGCTATGTTGAACCTTATACTGTAATAAATTTGTAACAATTTGTCAACTTCCAAATCGTTTTAAATTTGTAAACAAACAGGTGCTGAGGTAGGTAACCAGACATCTTATACTAAATCAAGTAACGTCGCTTAACATACCGTATTGTGACTCCTTACATAAATTAATAATGATAATAACGAATTTAAAATCTGACGTTAGCAATCACTAGGCCTATAGGCAATAGGCCTAGGTCTTACGTTGATGATATCCTTATGTTTTCGTTAGTTATACCAGGTCTGTTCCCTGGTTATGCAATATCAGGCAGATGAAAAGCCTGTTGAAACTACACAGGCCTTAGGCGGGTCCTGGACCCACGCCTATTTTTCTTTTTTTTTTTGCTGTTAAAATCTTACCTGTGTTTCTCCAACTTGGCATTTGGTCCACTATTTCTAGCTCTCGTCTAATTTCACAATCCCTACTGCCGAAAGGTATTTCGGTACGTATGCCACTTCTATAACCAAGCTTCTCATCTATAGGCCTATCCATTGAGTATGCGATCAGGAGGGTCGTGTTCCTGGTCTAACTTTAGCCAAAAGTTAATTGCTTCTGTGGATGGATGTGGGGTGGAGGAACATGTACTTTTGCACTTTAACGTTGTGGGGTGGGAGGGTACGCCCAGACAGAACAAGGTTCAGGCTTATGACCCACTTTTGCCGTTACGGTATTGGCCGTGGATCTAATATCGAAATGAAATTTTGAAAAGATGAATATCGCCCGACTTGTTTGTAACCCTTTATTTGAGTAGGCCCATACAACCTGCACTTAGACCTATATAACTTAAATGTTTTAAAGCATTCTTCACTAAAATATTCTGAGGTACAGTACGTATTATTAAGCTTTATTTTACTTGAAGGTTTGCATGGTGAGATAACAATAAACATAACGTTTGTGGTACACCACGTTGTAGTTGTAAGCTACTCAACGTTTCGGTCGATGTGCTTCGATCGTCCTCAGGAGTGAGAGTGCAGATAGTCCATAGTGTGGTTAACTCACCAGCCCAGTTATTTACCACCACTTATTGGACTATCTGTACTCTCACTCCTGAGGACGATCGAAGCGCATCGATCGTAACGTTGAGTAACTTACAACTACATATGTGTTGTACCACAAACGTTATGTTTATTGTTATCTCACCATGCAAACCTTCAAGTAAAATAAAACCTACACACTAATTGGACTATCTGCACTCTCACTCCTGAGGACGATCGAAGCACATCGATCGAAACGTTGAGTAGCTTACAACTACATACGTGGTGTACCACAAACGTTATATGTTTATAGGCGTTGTTTTATTTGCTAATCAAGGTATACCACATTTCAATTCATAAATCGGAATTAACCCTACCATGAAGCCCCATTCCCTAGACAAGTATAAATAGGTTGACATTTCAAGGGTCGTTTAAAAGATTGTGTTCACCCGTAAATCTGTCAATTTATTGCCGTGTATTTTGGCAGCAATTACAAAGTGTCTTGTAGGCCAAAAAGGAAACCAAATTAATTTGGTAGTTAGAATCCATAACTAATCATTTAAAGTGAAATTACTCTAAATATCAGTAGGTAAAATTACACCATTTATACAATTCAAGTAATATTATCATTTCAATTTTTCTTACGAGATTTGTGTATATTCCTAGTTTTTTAGTAATTAATATTTATAACAATAAGAGACGAGAAACGAGACTTCCTGTATAGGCCTATATTATTACTACCGTGTAAATACTGCTACTCTCCCTTAATGTTTTAAACAATTTTATAGTTAAACCTAAGTTAAAAGGTAGTCTATGCATAGCGTGACGTCCAAGCATCCACATTGTTTGTTGGTCGGTTTGTCCCAGTACGTTTAACCAAATAGTATAGGCTACTATACAATCTTTGGTTTAACTGGAGGCAGCAATACATTAGCGTGCCTTTGCAATATCTGTAGATCATGTCATTGTTCAGTCCGTCGGTCTGTCAGTCTGTCGGTCGTTCGGCTGGTTGGGTAAATGGTGTATCTGGTCAAAAGTGTGTTATTAAGTAATAAACAAACTGTGTGCCACATTACACAAACAGTTTATTGATTGAAATAGAACATGTGAATTATCAGCTCGTCTCCACCGCAAACATTTCGCAACACTTGATCACTTGATGACACTCGGTGATCTAATATTTAAAACATCAAGAAGACCCACAGGCATTATCATAACCATCGAGTGTGGACCTATTTGTTGCAAGTTATAATTGACAGGGTGCGATACTGTTCTTGGATAACATCAGATAACCATTAATATCTGTAGCCATAGAGCTGGAATAATTATGGAGAGGAGAATATGCTATTACACCTGCCACCGGTTCTGTAGCCTTATCTTGTCCTTATAGATCTACTATCTACTATAACCATGCTATAACAAGCATCTCCTTACATTGAGATTACTATAGTCTTGCATTAATATCAATTTACACTTTTTAGGAACAAATCAGTTATTATAGCCCTATATAATATTGTGGCGTATACAGAGGGGGTTCTCACGGTGCTTGAACACCCCCCACCCCCTTTCAGAGGTAGAAAACAATAAAATCTTTATATAAACATGAAGATTGGAGCCTCGAGTACCACTTCCCACCATAAAGGAAATGAGCACTCCAACCCTCCCCGCCCCCGCTATAGAGGAGATCAATAGGTCAGAGGAAGAACTTATAAAAGAAGCCATCCCTTCAGAAAAATAACCGTTTATTTTTTGTGTCAAAATCCGATAGGGGTTGAGCACCCCACCCCTTTCCCAAATCCTGTATACTCCCCTGTATCATAATAAGGTGGTGTGCAACCATCGTCAAACGTCACCAACCCACTCAAATAAGCCATGCTAAAACAAGAATCCCTGTTTACTTAATATTGAGTAAAGTGTGTCAGAAGAAAATGAGATCGTTATCAAAAAATCATCCTGAGATTTCAGCCTAACATTAGGTTACACAAATATGATTCTCTACTGTATAATTATGATATCTTCGGATAGATCAATAAATAAAGAAATAATACCTTTAGATTTAGGATGGATTTAAGTCGCTGTCTATAATGACGGACAAATCGAACAAATTCCCGCGATGATGTATCGATGGTTTTATCATCTTTTTAATATAAAATCTCTAAATAATCTGTTATTTTAAAAAAAAATCATAATTTACATACAAATAGAAAAATCCAAGAGTCTTGGGGTTACCGTTGATTGTATTATAATATATATTTGAGACGTACAGGATTCGGAGTTAGGTTTGAGATCCGATCTTTAAAAAAAACACAAACATAGGCCTAAGCAATCCATTTGGGTTCATAACATTCCGAGCCTGTTATGTTGTAACTGGTTATAATAAATAAGTACTGTACGTCATACATATATATATATACATAATTGTTTTTAGACGCGGAAAGCGTCTCTATAAACAGCTGTTCAAAACTGTCTGTCTGTCTGTCTGTCTGTCTGTCGGTCTTGTCACGCACGTTTGTGACGGTTTCCGTTTTGTTCTTTCCATAATATAATTTCTAATAACCAGCATTGTGTGGGTGTCTCTTTAAATATCTACTAGATGTGAAACAACTAATTAATTATCAACTGGTAATACATTAACATTAAAATTGAAATATAATATCGTTATAAATAAACATGTAAATAGTTACTTCGCTTTTAAAACTTTATTATATATATTATTTTTAATTGTATGATGCAAATTGCGAATAACGCCTCAGGCTACTACGCTCGGCGACTTTCGCTTCAGGCATAGTCGCAGAAATGTGAAATTTGCATAGCAGGTGATGTTAACGATATAAAAGTAAGCTCGACGCAGAATCCCTTCATACGGTCGCGGATCTTGATTGTATATCTTTTGATCAGTAGCTGCACTTCAATCGTCTTGTATATACAAGGCGTTCGGGGAATAGGGCGATTATTAGCCCGGTTTTGCTGGCTAGTGCAAGAACAGTTGGTGAGTGACACAGTGACACTGACCGACTGCCGTACTGCTTAGCTTAATCGCTTTAAATATCGTTGTATTTTACACTTCAAATAATAATATTAGTCTAATGCTTGAACGCATGTACAAAGGTATTAACGATATACTTTCTTTTATCTGTACTGTGCGCAGCTTTCCGCGTCTTATTGTCGGATCGACTTGTTTGTCTATAACCACACAAGGCATTGTTGCGTTGAATACGGTGTAGCTAATTTAAGCATGATTTCTCAAATGATATAAGAATACCTCAGAATTAATGAAATCTTGGACCAGGGTTTATTTAGATCTGAACTTTCTAGACATACGATAATTTATTTAATTCAAGGACCAATAACTTATGTAATTATCGTCAGAGGTGTGTTCAGCTCATCTGTTTGAACATGATATGAGTGTACCGTATAAGCCTCTATTTCAAAAATCGCATGGCCCAAAAGGTTTTTTATTTTTATGATTCGGAAAAAAAATTCTCCTCGCTTAGGCAGCCTCTATACATGGGCTGTGGAAGGGGATGGGGACGCGTCCCCAGTGATAACTCAGGGGGTGGGGACAACCCTCGCTGAAATGTCACTCCAACTACAAAATTCAATCCCCCTTAGAGTCTAATGAAATAAAATCAGCATGTAAATATGGCAAAATACGAATATTGTGGCCCTGAAAACCACCTTCAGAGAAAGGCAATAACGTGTTTTATTTTTTTTTCTCATCAAACTCTAATTGGGCTGGAGCAGAGTTTAACCTCGCCCCCCCCCCCCAAAAAAATGTTCCGCCGCCCCTGCCTATATCCTAATGTGTGATTACAGTATTGTTAGATTATGCCACTACACCAAGAAACAACAGCCAACAGCATAGGCCTATTCAAGCAATAAAATAACGATGAGTGACTCTTGTAGGCCTAATTGATAATTTACAACGCCTTATGTAATGTTAATATAGGGAAAAATAGGTCAAAGTAATCTCGAAGGCGTTAACTTTACAAATAGGTCAATTAGCTCCATTTAAGATTCACCATTTGGGTCTATGATATGTAACCAGGGAGGTGTACAAAGAAATAAATTTCAAAATTGTGAGCAGTGCAATATAGCGTCTTTAACATCTTGATAAATTAACTTAGTAAATTCATATACAAATTAGGCATATACGTTTTTGCATCAGGTACTACATCGAATCTGGAAATTTAAACTTGTTAAAATGCGCTTACCTGTGAAAAAAGGGAAAACAAATAACCGCTTAATCAGACGTGTGCCTTAATAGTTCCACGTCGGGGCTAAAAATAACAATGACGATCCTCATTTTATTTTACCTGACATCTGTTATGAATCTCCATGTAGAAACTTGTGTCTCGGATATTAATTGGGAAATATCTTAAATATTATGGTTAGCTTGAAGTTGGTGAGAGACAGGTGAAGAGAACAAGTTCACCAACGACTCATCATCTCTTGCAAGGTCAATGAACTCTTTCATGTTTGTGTCGGGCGCAATTTAACAACTTGCGCAATTTAGAAACCATCAATAGAATTGACATTAAAAGTCGGCCATATGATGTGTTTAACGTAATGTGTGATTAATGATAATTTCTGTGCAGCTGAACCTCTCTAAGCGGACACACTCGGGTCCAGGGGAAATGTCCGCTTAGGGGAGTTGACCGATTTGGCCACTTCAACAAATAAAAATTTCCAGTCAAAAACTTTCAAGTCGGCGCCCTCTTAGGGGGAGGGGGCCTAATCTACCTCCGCTGGGTCCGTCCCTGTAATTATCGATAATAAATAAAAATCAAAAGACCGGCTTTTAAGGCCAATTTCTTTGATTGGTTTCTAAATTGCGCTGCGCAATTTCGAAACTGCGCAAGTTGTTAAATTGCGCCCAACATTTGCACTGTTACCTTATTAAACAATGACTTGTGCAATAAGTAATACAGCACTACGTGACGTCATAGTCTAAAGATCGCATACTAGTTTTACCTCTTTAGTCCTGACCATACTTGCTAAACTTGGTAAATTAATCAAATGCATCTTACTTTTTTTACCGTAATTGTACATTTCCACTGATTTGAGCGGTCTATATCCTTCATCAATTGATTTTAAAATTCGCGTTATTAAAATTTTCGCATTATTATTATTGTACAGTGATGTACCACTGCAGATTTTGTAACAAATTACATTATGCCTATGTCCACTACTTTAAAATATCCACTTTGCATGAATCCTAGGAATAATAATTAATATTAGAAAACAATTGAAATTTTGAATTATAAATTGTATGGAACGATAACTTTGTTCTCATGCAAACTGGCTGTTCATTTGCCATTTGCTTTTACAATTTTAAGGTGTTATTTCCACACAAAATGTGGGTACCTAATGCGTGTGTAAAATCATGTTCACGATATATCTACACGCAAGAATCGTTCTATCCCACAGATCAGAAGTAGTCCGATATAAAAATACAAAGTAATATTTTAAAATACTACAACAATCAAAACTGATTTGACAATGAGAACAACTTGTCATTCAATGATAAAAACTAAACACAAGCGGCCTACTATGTAATATTCTCACGCCACCGGAAATCAAAGTTGTTCTGAATGGTTCAGAAATTGTTCTTCTATTAACGGTCGTTCGATTTGTTGGACACTAAACAAACATTTATGCCTATTCTATATGTTTTGTTAAGATTAATACAAAATAGTAGTCTCAGACAACCTTACTGGTTGTAATGTAATTATGACAATAGAATTGAAATGGTGGTTTTCGGGAATTTTGGTGGTTAGCGTTGACAAACCTCAATATCAGATGTTTAATCTGAAATGCTTCAAGACCATGCTTCTTCGCAAGTGTGTATTATATATTGTGGAAGCAGTTGGTGCAGCGGTGGCGTTTCGGACTTCCAATCACGAGGTCGGTGGTTCGAGGCTCACTCTGGTCAGCTGTTTGTGTTCTAAGGCAAGACACTTTATCCACGTTGCCTCTCTCCACCCAGGAGTGTAAATGGATACCTGGGAGGTGCATATACCATATTATGCGCTGATTACATTATTGAATGGATTGTATTCCATAGGTGTTTGTTCCAATGTCTGGGTGTAACGGTGAAGCGCTTAGAGGCCTTGGCAATAAGCGCAATATAAATGTCACATATTATTATTATTATTATTTGATTATAATTACTGTAATAAAATCATGAACAGGTGCCGGTAACCTTATATAGACTAGTGTTAGAAAAAAGTATTCATTTACGACAATTTGGAGTTCCCATTTTTTTTCATTAGTGAGGTTTCGCAACTGTACGAAACACGATAACGACTTTTGAAAACAGATGCGTTACACTCATATTTTTCAAAGTTGCTAAACGTGGTAAAAATATCAAATTTTCTACCTATGAATCGTTGATGATCGTCCTAAAATACTAACCAAATGTGACAGATGTGTTCTAAACGTTACAAGAATATACGTACCCTTATTTGTTTTCGTATTTCGTGAAGCTGCGAATCCTTCTATTATGAAGATGACTATTAGAATAATAAAGCCGTTAGTGGTTAAGATGCTTCCACCATGGTGCCGAATTCCTACGACAGTTTTAAGCATTCTCACGACCGACATAAACTTGATTTTCAAAATCTCAAGCAAGTCCTAACTAGCCTAGGCATTTAAAAAAAAAATATAAACACCGATTCTGAAATTGGCAACACAAAAAAAACACAAATCGAGACTTGCTACTATAGTACAGTCTCCGTAACTGAGCTTAACGACAGGTTGAATTGAAAAACATATGCAAGGGTGTAATCGTTTCACGATTGCCTTGTTTATTTTATTAACGTATCTTTTAAGAATTGTGTGTAAAAAAAATTGAGCCTGGAATGGAAAATATAAAAAAGTACTAAAGATTGAGCCTGTGAAAATTTTTCGGTTCTTACTTTTTAAATGTGTATTTGCTGCTACATTACAGAATATTAACAATTGACTCCTAGATGAACCCTTGGAGTATCCCAATAGGTTAAATCACGCTTATACAGTAAGCGTTCTTAGTTACCGTGGGATATTATAAATACAGTATATATCAGTAGGCATAGGCCTAACGTAATCGGAGATTAAGGAAACATAGGCAAGTAATCGGGAGATTTGTGTTAAGTATGAGGAGAAGATTAAGGTGAGCCTGAAAATATCTCCTAACAGATGTTTAATACCTTATACTTCATCAATAACTAACCCCTATTCCGGTGTGTAGTTTGGAAACTGACCTTCTTAATAAAACCTAGATTATTTGTAATCAACAAGAATTGATTTAAATTATGAAAGGTATGTTACTAGAGTTTGCTAACCTGTTTGATTAAATTTTTACCTTCGTTGTGTCTTTTGTGGGATCAAATATTTATTTAAATCTTGATACACAAAATATACATTGTTTGTTATAATTTATTATTGTGTTATACTTTTTCAGACTTTTTTATACTTTGTCCTATGATGTTAGACTTACAAAATAAATATTTTCTAATAAGATATTTTAAATTCACGATAACAAAAAATGAATTAAAGAAAAAAATTAAATAAATATAAATGATTAGTCAATACATGTTTAATAAATTGATTAAATAAAGTGCGGTAATTAATCAGTCGATGTTCATTTTTTAGTTCGATATCCAATGAGTTAGCAATTCTTATAGAAGGTAGGCTAAGGTAATGATATTTTGATTGTAGTGGTTGTTATTGAGTAATTGTTGTTGTTGTTGTTGGTGGTGGTGGTGGTGGTGGTGGTAAGGTTGATTTAGTATAATTGGTAGTTGTGCTAAGATTTATGTTTGTATTGTTAATACAATTGAGGTTGTGGTGGTTTTGTGGCTGTTATTGTTGGTGATTTTATAGATGGTAGTGCAAGACATTGAGAGGTTTAAATCTTTGTGATGATTGTTAATGCTTCTAATCACAGGAAAACAAGCAGTAGGCTTAGCAATCTATGTTCGCGGATTTTTTTTTTCATAGGTCTGACATCTCAGACGGAATGTTTGTTTATCTGGACGTCAATCATCGTACACTTTGGCAAATTTACAAATATAAATGCTTTCGTTAATCATGTAAGAACTGTTTAGATTCGCCCTACACCGTTGGAAATAAACGAAATTGATTTTGCTTCCAAATAGGCCTAATACTAAACAATATTTTTCTACGATTAGCGTACAGTTTACATTTTCTGCAGCCATATACACGCGTACACTTTGGTAATAAAGTTACGGTGCATCGAACCAATGATGGGTTAAAATTTAAAAAGATTAAGGTTCATAAAACCCACAAAAGGCACGCAGTGCCATCAACTATATAGACTATTATTTTAGTATCGCGGTCAAACGGACGTTAATTGTTTTTCTTAAGTAAACCAGGGCTGAGTAAACGTACGTTAGGAAAGTTTTATTATCAAACTAAACTTGTATACGTTAGATGTTCAGAATCAAGTTTAGAGAATTATTATTTTAAACCGGGTACCAAAATACCATTGTTATCATTATAAAAATAACAGAGTTGAAAGAAAAAAAAGAATTTAAATTGTTCTATTTTGATTGCTTAAAAAATCAGTTTCCGAATTCTATAGATATAGGCCTAGCGTTAAAGGTCAAATTATTTAACCTGCAAATCGTAACTTCCGATTGATTCACAGGTAGTAATCTTACATCGACAATCTATTACATTGTACGTTTGAGAACGAGGTTAATAAGTTAACCCATATTAAATTAAATTAATTTAATGGCATTACATTGTATTTTTTAAAGATTATTTATTAAACTGTAACTGCGTCTATGACATTTTTATAGCAACCAAATGTTCAACAATAACAACGCTCTTTCTTTACAACACGTTTTTGCTGAGATTCTTATTTTTACTGTAAATATGAATTTTCACCAATATATTTAAGGCAAACATAGATTAAGCCTAAATCCTGTAAGACTACAGTTGAACGCTTACGGGAGGCACCAAATGCACTGATTAGATAGGCAGAACAAACGGGTCTTTTAATTAGTGTGTCCTCACAGGGAGATTCAGCTGTACCTATAATGTGTGATTGCATAGAATATGCCTAATGCTAAGATTCAATTCCTCGACAAAACAAAACTGAAATTGCTATAATTTATTTCTATCATTTAAAAATTCACAATTCCATATCTGAAGATTGTTAACATTATAATCACATTTTAAGCCTGAGTAGTTCACATAGATTTATTATTTACGGCTAGATGGTGAACTTCTACAGAATAGATAGTCCCAAAGTGCAGTTCCATGTAAGCACCTACTATTCCGGAATCCAACCAATCAAATCGTGTTACGTTCTAATGCTGTTGCTATGTTGAAATTGCGCACGCGTATTTTTTTTATAGAAGTTTCAAATTTATCAATAAATGAAAGTAATATTAATCCAAATACAAAGACTTCGACAACATAAAATATATGTGACATGTAAATTAAACTTGATCTGTATTAATTACATAACGATTAAAATGCTTCAATCCTTTGAGTTTTATTTGCTATTATGATCGGAAAGCAATCGGGCATCCACCTAAGTGTATTTACTGCGTACGAAATGGGATATTGAGCCATGATTTAACATTACGTGGCCGTACGGTAGCAACCACCAACCCCCTTCCTCGTAGAAAAAAAATTCAAAATGATTGTTTACAGATAACGAGTTGTTGACCAAGACAAGGAAGAAATCATGCAAATTATAACTTTTTTGTAAACATCATGTGAAATAATTAAACTAGCAGCACAACGTGAATAGCAATCATTGCACTTAGGCCTATATTGTAATATATGATTATTATATTGCATCTTGTTAGCCACCTTCTGTAGGCCTACTATCAAGCATGGAGGGTATGATGACGGTAGAAGTAAAGGCTTTATGATCGTAATTTGGAACCGTATTAGATTCTTTTCGTCTATACACATTACATCTAAAGTGCACGTAACAAACCAGAACATGTATTTTTTACCAAATGCAACAAAATAATTTAAAAGTTTTACCGACCGCAAATGTTCCTTATGTCATTTCAATAAGAACTCCTGTACATTACATTAAACTGACGGCACTTCAAAGTCAGGATGATTACGAAGGAAATGTTTAATGGTATATTCACACAACAATAAATAAATACTCTAAAGTACGGGCGTATTACAAACAAATGGGGGTAAGGAGGAGTGCGTGGGCACAGGTGGCCTGAACATCAGGTCCATCAGCGCTGTGAGATTTCGGTAAAAAGCGCTATATAAATATTCGGATTGTTATTAATTTTATTATGACACCAGTCTGTACATCGATATTATTCTTTTATCTATAGCAATTCAACTGATATATATAGAAGAGCTGTGTCAGGTTCTCTGACAGACAAATGTGCAACAAATAGCACAGGCAAAAAAAAACCACAGATACTGCTATAGGTATCTTAGCTGCTACCCTTCTCGTGATTTGATTGCTTTGCTTTACCGCTTTCTTTAGGTAAAGCTTATTAGCTGTTATTAGTATGTTTTTCTTGATATTAAAAATGCTATGACCAATCCTGGACCGTTGTGGTCGACTAGAGACAGGTGAGTAAAATGCCGGATTATTCCATAAAAAAGACCCTGGTAACTACATTTGTTTTCAAAACAGTTGCCAGATGTTTCAACTGGTGTATTACATTTGGTTATCTAACATTTGTTCATCTTCCAAAACCTGTATTCGATGTAAATTGATTTAACGCCTTTTGTAATCTCATCGCGGTGCTCTATCCGTGGATCTCACCAGGCCCTGATTCAACAAGGCCAAAACATTGTGACAATACACCATGAAATACACGGGGCATTCTCATGCAGTAATCGTTGTAGCAGGGAACAACTGTTCCCTGGTTGTAGACTGTTAGATTTTGCTAAATGGTATGTTATTTATTTTCCATGATTCAGAGTCATTATATCTATATTGTCTATGATTCAGGGTAATTGTATCTATATGTTTTTATACCTAGATTAAGAATTGATTACTTTATTAATAGACAAGATTATATTTTAAACTTGAATAAAATTCGTTGTACTTTTTGGTACAAAAAAGAAATTCATTAAATAATTTGCAAATTGCAAATTTATTAAATAACGTAAATTAAAAAGGTTGGTGTGTATTTTATCTTTTTTCTAGGTATTTTTGTATTATGTACTGTATATTATATATATAAGAGAAATAAATGTTTAATTGAATTGAATTAATTTTGTCTTTCCATGTGTTGTTGTAAAATCTCATGAATTACTAAATTTCAAACTTCCCCTAGAGAACCAAACAGATTACGTCACAACGAAAAATAAAATAGGTGGCACCACTTACGATCATTCATGCCTGAACGATTTTTCATTACTACTAGCAACAAAGGGCGCCACCTATTGTTTGTGACGCAACAGAACTCAATAAAGGATTCAAAATCATTTTGCCTAGTATACAGAAGCATATTCATAATATTTTTGTTTGCTGTGAAGTTGTTTATAATCAATCACATTTGCGACTGATTTAAAATATTTACTGTTGTTTCTGTTATTTTTAAGTTAACATTGTTGTATCATGTACCATTTAATTAATTAAATCTTGAATTGCTTAGCAATTTGATACTAGTACGTGATATTTCTTTTATTGAACAATTAAGTTTACATGTGTATTGCATTATTATATTCCTTTGGTGTTCTTTTCGGATGACCTTCGTCCAAATTATCTGAAACCACTATATATAATTACGCCCTGGTAAAAACAATTACCCCATTGCTTATAGCACGGTCTGCATAATATTCAACAAACACTGTGCGCTGCGAGGTACAATAAATGTAAACCATTTTTGTTTAATATTATTACGTATTAGACTCCGAGTGAAAATTCGGATCAGCAAAAAAAACATGAGAGAATCGAGCTATTGTCTCTTTGTCTGAAACTTTCAAGAAATTTTCAGTGGCGGATCCAGAAGTATTAGAAGAGGGTGACAGGGAACTTTCTTGACATGTTTGGGTGGTTTTCAATCTGTCCAAGTAAAACAAGTCATCTTTCGTATTTTCTATTTCCTACTTGCTCTGGATACTGCAGAAAGGTAGGGGGTCAGGGCCTCCTGACCCCCCCCCCCAAAAAAAAAAAAACCCCC